>CM049841.1:45227914-45242914 GCA_027422415.1 Schizothorax lantsangensis
CTCACTCACTCACTCACTCACTCACTCACACACACACACACACACACACACACTCAGACACACACACACTCACTCACACACTCACTCACTCACTCACTCACTCACTCACTCACTCACTCACTCACTCAGACACACACTCACACACACTCAGACTCACACTCACTCACACTCACTCACTCACTCACACACTCACTCACTCACACACACACACACACACACACACACACACACACTCAGACACACACACACACACTCACACACACACTCACACACACACACACACACTCACACACTCAAACCACTCACACTCACACACTCACTCACACACACACACACACACACACACTCACACACACACACACACTCACACTCACACACTCACACTCACACACACACACACACACTCACACAAAACCTACACGCTACACTGATGTCACAGGCTGATGTGGTGAGGTCCACTGACTCCACCGTGTGTGTGTGTGTGTGTGTGTGTGTGTGTGTGTGTGTGTGTGTGTCGGTCAGGAGGAGTAAGTACGATATCCTGATGGAGTCCACGTCTAACCTTCTCTCTGAGCTGCCTGACAAGACCGGCATCATGATGAAGCTCCGCGAGCAGCTGGTGACCACCGTATTATTAATAATTAAGAGTAGCTTAAGATAACTATAATGCTAAGAGTGATGATGATGAAGTTGTCGTAATGTTGCGTGTTGTTGTGTGTAGCGTGTGAGCGAGGACACCTTCAGGCGCATGTATCAGTACATGTTGGCCGCTAAGATGGTGAGCGTGGTGAGGATCCCTCTGAAGGAGCTCGACCCCGGCGGAGGACCCTTCAAAACGCTGCGAGGTCAGAGGTCACGCGCCGCAGTCTAGCTCGTCTGATTGGAGCAGACGCAGAGCGATGAACTGACGGGCTCGTCTGATTGGTTGTTAGGCACGGACGTGTTTGTGCGCTGTCTGAAGCTGCTGAAGCCGTACGGACAGAAGGAGGTGGAGGAGGACGACGACGACGAGAACAACGATGAAGACGGCGATGCGTCTGCTAAGAGGAGCGTCCTCGTCAAGCCGCGCATCATCGAGCGCGACCTGCTCACGCAAGCCTACGACATCGGTCAGATCCTGCTCGCTACTCACGCTTCTCTCGCTATATACCGCAGCCTTCAGGCACACCAAGAGCCATAAAGATAATAACTATAACGATCAGTATAATGACAGCTATAACGATAATTATAATGATGATGATAACCATAAAGATACCTATAACGACAGCTAATGATAACTATAATGATAATGCTACCTGTAATGACAGCTGTAATGCTAATACTATCTATAACAATAACGATAACTATAACGATAATTTTCAATTGTGACAGCTGTAACGTTAATACTAGCTATAACAATAACGATAACTATAACAATTGTCAATTGTGACAGCTATAATGTTAATACTAGCTATAACAATAACGATAACTATAACGATAATTGTCAATTGTGACAGCTATAACGTTAATACTAGCTATAACAATAACGATAACTATAACGATAATTGTCAATTGTGACAGCTATAATTAATACCAGTTAATACTAGCTATAACAATAACGATAACGATAACTATAACGATAATTGTCAATTGTGACAGCTATAATGTTAATACTAGCTATAACAATAACGATAACTATAAAGATAATTGTCGATAATTGTCAATTGTGACAGCTATAACGTTAATACCAGCTATAACAATAACGATAACTATAACGATAATTGTCAATTGTGACAGCTATAACGTTAATACCAGCTATAACGATAACTATAACGATAATTGTCAATTGTGACAGCTATAATGTTAATACTAGCTATAACAATAACGATAACTATAACGATAATTGTCAATTGTGACAGCTATAACGTTAATACTAGCTATAACAATAACGATAACTATAACGATAATTGTCAATTGTGACAGCTATAATGTTAATACTAGCTATAACAATAACGATAACTATAACGATAATTGTCAATTGTGACAGCTATAATGTTAATACTAGCTATAACAATAACGATAACTATAACGATAATTGTCAATTGTGACAGCTATAACGTTAATACCAGCTATAACAATAACGATAACTATAACGATAATTGTCAATTGTGACAGCTATAACGTTAATACTAGCTATAACGATAACTATAACGATAATTGTCAATTGTGACAGCTATAACGTTAATACTAGCTATAACAATAACGATAACTATAACGATAATTGTCAATTGTGACAGCTATAACGTTAATACCAGCTATAACAATAACGATAACTATAACGATAATTGTCAATTGTGACAGCTATAATGTTAATACTAGCTATAACAATAACGATAACTATAACGATAATTGTCAATTGTGACAGCTATAACGTTAATACTAGCTATAACAATAACTATAACTATAACAATTGTCAATTGTGACAGCTATAACATTAATACTAGCTATAACAATAACTATAACGATAATTGTCAATTGTGACAGCTATAATGTTAATACTAGCTATAACAATAACGATAACTATAACGATAATTGTCAATTGTGACAGCTATAACGTTAATACTAGCTATAACAATAACTATAACGATAATTGTCAATTGTGACAGCTATAATGTTAATACTAGCTATAACAATAACTATAACGATAATTGTCAATTGTGACAGCTATAACGTTAATACCAGCTATAACGATAACTATAACGATAATTGTCAATTGTGACAGCTATAATGTTAATACCAGCTATAACAATAACGATAACTATAACGATAATTGTCAATTGTGACAGCTATAATGTTAATACTAGCTATAACAATAACGATAACTATAAAGATAATTGTCAATTGTGACAGCTATAACGTTAATACCAGCTATAACAATAACAATAACTATAACGATAATTGTCAATTGTGACAGCTATAACGTTAATACCAGCTATAACAATAACGATAATTGTCAATTGTGACAGCTATAACGTTAATACTAGATAATTGTCAATTGTGACAGCTAACGTTAATACTAACTAACGATAACGATAATTGTCAATTGTGACAGCTATAACGTTAATACCAGCTATAACAATAACGATAACTATAACGATAATTGTCAATTGTGACAGCTATAATGTTAATACTAGCTATAACAATAACTATAAATAACTATAAACGATAATTGTCAATTGTGACAGCTATAATGTTAATACTAGCTATAACAATAACGATAACTATAACGATAATTGTCAATTGTGACAGCTATAATGTTAATACCAGCTATAACAATAACGATAACTATAACGATAATTGTCATTGTGAATTAACGTTAATACAATAACAATAACGTAACTATAAAGACAGCTATAACGTTAATACCAGCTATAACAATAACGATAACTATAAAGATAATTGTCAATTGTGACAGCTATAACGTTAATACCAGCTATAACAATAACTATAAAGATAATTGTCTTGTGACAGCTAACAATAAGCTATAACAATAACGATAACTATAACGATAATTGTCAATTGTGACAGCTATAACGTTAATACTAGCTATAACAATAACGATAACTAAGATAATTGTCGAATTGTGACAGCTATAACGTTAATACTAGCTATAACAATAACGATAACTATAACGATAATTGTCAATTGTGACAGCTATAACGTTAATACTATAACAGATAATTGTCTATAACAATAACTATAACAATAACGATAACTATAACGATAATTGTCAATTGTGACAGCTATAACGTTAATACTATAACAATAACGATAACTATAACGATAATTGTCAATTGTGACAGCTATAACGTTAATACTATAACAATAACGATAACTATAACGATAATTGTCAATTGTGACAGCTAACGTTAATACCAGCTATAACTATAACGATAATTGTCAATTGTGACAGCTATAACGTTAATACTAGCTATAACAATAACGATAACTATAACAATAACGATAACTATAACGATAATGTCAATTGTGACAGCTATATGTTAATACCAGCTATAACAATAACGATAACTATAACGATATAATTGTGACACATAACGTTAATACTAGCTATAACGATAACTATAACGATAATTGTCAATTGTGACAGCTATAATGTTAATACCAGCTATAACAATATCGCTATAACAATAACAATAACTATAACGATAATTGTCAATTGTGACAGCTATAACGTTAATACCAGCTATAACAATAACGATAACTATAACGATAATTGTCAATTGTGACAGCTATAACGTTAATACTAGCTATAACAATAACGATAACTATAACGATAATTGTCAATTGTGACAGCTATAACATTAACACTAGCTATAACAATAACGATAACTATAACGATAATTGTCAATTGTGACAGCTATAACATTAATACTAGCTATAACAATAACGATAACTATAAAGATAATTGTCAATTGTGACAGCTATAACATTAACACTAGCTATAACAATAACGATAACTATAACGATAATTGTCAATTGTGACAGCTATAATGTTAATACCAGCTATAACAATAACGATAACTATAACGATAATTGTCAATTGTGACAGCTATAATGTTAATACCAGCTATAACAATAACGATAACTATAAAGATAATTGTCAATTGTGACAGCTATAACGTTAATACCAGCTATAACAATAACGATAACTATAACGATAATTGTCAATTGTGACAGCTATAATGTTAATACTAGCTATAACAATAACGATAACTATAAAGATAATTGTCAATTGTGACAGCAATAACGTTAATACTAGCTATAATAACTATAACGATAATTGTCAGTTGTGACAGCTATAACGTTAATACCAGCTATAACAATAACGATAACTATAAAGATAATTGTCAATTGTGACAATAAATTATGCACAATTACATGCAAGTAACCCTAAGCTGAACCCTAATCCTAACCCTAACCATATAGTAAGTACATGTAGTTAATTAATATTACTCGGTATTTAAATGTATAATTACACTGTAACAAGGACACCTTAAAATAAATGTAACCGATGTTAACAGTAGTGATAACTGTAACAATAACTGTTAGTGATAACTACCTATAACAATAACGATGTTAACAATAATTGTCACTATAACAATAACTATAATCTTAGTGATAATACCTATAACGATAACTATCATGTTGATGATAATATCTTAAGTTATAGTGATGATAACTGTAATGTTAACGGTAATACTTGACTATAACAATGTTAACAATAATGTTAACTTGAGCTATAATGTTAACAATAACATCTATAATGATAACTGTATTATTAACAATCTGAAGTTATAGTGATGATAAAACCTATAATGTTAACAATAGTGTCTATAATGATAACTATAATATTAACAATAATATCTTAAGTTGTAATGGTAATGAAAACTATAATTATGACTGTAACAAGAATGTTAATAATAACTATAATGATAACATTAATTATAACATTAACTCTAATTATTATGTTAATGAAAGAAAGTTATCATTAACATTATAGTTATCGTTATAGGCATTGTTAGTTACCATTATCATTATTGTTAACAGTAATGATAACTATAGTGATAACTTTAATGCTAACGGAAACTATATTAGTGGACCATCATGTTGTGTTTATTGTAAGCGCAGGCTGCAGTTTTGTCGTTATCGTTATAGTTGTGGTGTGGACGTCACGTTCTCTAGAGTTTGAGCGATTGTTTTAGCTTTACGGTTACACTAGTGGGCGGGTCTTTGTGTCATGTGAGTGATGTGTGCGCTGTGATTGGCTGCTTCAGTGGTGTCGACCGGGACCAGAGGGATCTCTCAGCTGGCGCTGCGAGGACGACTCAACATCGGGAGGCTGGAGGGACGCATGATCTGCCGATTACTGGAGCGAATCGGCATGATCAAGGTAACAGACGCATGCATCTCACACACTTCACCACAGCGTGAAGCAGGCTTGCTGCGATAGACGGTGTTGACCGTGTTACCGTTGTTAAGCCGCAACACCGGTTCCGTCACTTGTCCACCTAGGCACCGTCCGCACCATCGTTTTCATTGTTTGTAGTGAAAGAATAATTTAGTTCAGTTAGAGAACAGACACTACAATTAAAATCTGAACACGGCTGCTCAATGCAGTCGCATCACAGATCAGATTTAATTTATCACATGAGTCGAGCTGTGACAGCTCGACTCATGTGACTTATTGACTTATTTTTAATTATAACTTTCGTTATAGTTATCGTTATTGTTATAGCTGGTATTAACATTATAGCTGTCACAATCTGTCTGTCTGTCTGTCTGTCTGTGTGTGTCTGTCTGTCTGTGTGTGTCTGTCTGTCTGTCTGTTTTTTGTGTGTTTGTGTCTGTCTGTGTGTGTGTGTGTGTCTGTCTGTCTGTCTGTGTGTGTGTGTGTCTGTCTGTGTGTGTGTGTGTGTCAGGGCTTCATGGAGGACGAGGGCCGGCAGAGAACCACCAAGTACATCAGTAAGCTGTTTGTGGAGCAGAGCCAGCTCAACCAGCAGTTCAATAAAGAGCTTCAGCGCAGCCAGCACCTGCGCGTCACACACCTCTCCGAACCCGACCCCCAGAGCCGGCCGGGGCCACCCGCCGGGGGCCCTGAGCAGCGAGTGAAGGAAGCACCGCAGAAAACACACTTACCCAAGCAGCTCCAACAGCCCAAACTCAGCTTCAGCAAACAGGCCACGCCCCTCAAAAGTGAGTGACCAATCACAGCTCGTGTGCATTATAACGGATGTGATGTTGGTTTTGATTCGTGCTTGTGTCCTTCAGAGAAGCCCTCGGCACGAGGAGGCGGAGCTAAAGACTCTCAGAAGGCTGAGGCTGCTGACTCCGCCCCCAGCACGAGCGCCAGCCAATCACAGCAGCCGGTGATCGTGGAGGTGCTGATGGAGGTGAGTGTGAGAACGCTAATGATGAAGAGTGTTGGGGAAACACATCGCAAGTAACGAGAGCTACATAATCAGATGTTATGTGTTGTACGTAATGCATTACTTTCCATAAAAAGTAACTAATGCAATTTTTATCGAGTAATACTTCCTATAGTTTGCAACACTGAGATAACTGTAACATTCTGTAATAATAACTTTAATGATAACTGTAACGTTAATGATAATAACTAGGGATGCACGATATTGGATTTTTGCAGATATCCGATATGCCGATAATTTTCGACTCATTTTGGCCGATACGATATATAATTATTTTTAATTTTGGTTAGTTTTGAACAAGAACTTATTTGTTAGAATTAAATAAACAATAATAAAGTTATTTTACAATGACAGTACATTGAAGATTTGAAAATAACTATAAATAAACTATATTAATCACTGCATTTTTTTTATCAGAAAGATGTAGTTGTAACCTTAACATTTTATTCTAATATTTAATATTTGTAAATGGTCTAAAGCAAAAGTGTCGTAAAAATTCAGAAAATCTTTTAGAGTCCATAATTTAAAAAATATTACACATTACATTTCATTTTTCATATCGGGCCGATGTCGATATTTACATTTAAAGCCATTATCGGGCCGATGCCGATATTTACATTTAAAGCCATTATCGGCCGATGCCGATATTTACATTTAAAGCCATTATCGGCCGATTCCGATATTTACATTTAAAGCCATTATCGGGCCGATTCCGCTATTTACATTTAAAGCCATTATCGGCCGATTCCGCTATTTACATTTAAAGCCATTATCGGGCCGATGCCGATATTTACATTTAAAGCCATTATCGGGCCGATGCCGATATTTACATTTAAAGCCATTATCGGGCCGATTCCGCTATTTACATTTAAAGCCATTATCGGCCGATGCCGATATTTACTTTTAAAGCCATTATCGGGCCGATTCCGATATTTACATTTAAAGCCATTATCGGGCCGATGCCGATATTTACATTTAAAGCCATTATCGGCCGATGCCGATATTTACATTTAAAGCCATTATCGGCTGATGCCGATATTTACATTTAAAGCCATTATCGGGCCGATTTAGCATTTAAACCATTATCGGGCCGATTCCGCTACTTTACATTTAAAGCCATTATCGGATGATTTCGAAAACTATTTACTTTTAAAGCCATTATCGGCCGATAGATATACATTTCAAAGCCATTCATCGGGAAACTGCCACTATATCTTAAAGCCATTATCGGGCCTGATGCCGATATTTACATTTAAAGCCATTATCGGGCCGATGCCGATATTTACAATTTCATTAAGCCATTATTTGCGGGCCGATTGCCGATATTTATCATTTAAAGCCATTATCGGGCCGATTCCGCTATTTACATTTAAAGCCATTATCGGCCGATGCCGATATTTACTTTATAAAGCATTATCGGGCCGCCATATTTGCACTGTCCATTATCGGGCCGATTCCGCTATTTATAGTCATTTAAAGAAACCATTATCGGGCCGATTCCTATTTACATGATATAACATTTGCCATTATCGGGCCGATGCCGATATTTACTTTTAAAGCATATCGGGCGATAGCCGATAATTTTCGGGCCGATGCCGATATTTACATTTAAAGCCATTATCGGGCCGATTCCGCATATATTACAATTTAAATTTGCCTATTATCTGCCGATGCCGATATTTACATATTTTAAAGCCATTATCGGGCCGATGCCGAATTCCGATATTACATTACATTTAAAGCCATTATCGGGCCGATGCCGATATTTACATTTAAAGCCATTATCGGCCGATGCCGATATTTACATTTAAAGCCATTATCGGGCCGATGCCGATATTTACATTTAAAGCCATTATCGGGCCGATGCCGATATTTACATTTAAAGCCATTATCGGGCCGATGCCGATATTTACATTTAAAGCCATTATTGGGCCGATGCCGATATTTACATTTAAAGCCATTATCGGGCCGATGCCGATATTTACATTTAAAGCCATTATCGGGCCGATGCCGATATTTACATTTAAAGCCATTATCGGCCGATGTCCGATATTTACATTTAAAGCCATTATCGGGCCGATGTCCGATATTTACATTTAAAGCCATTATCGGGCCGATGCCGATATTTACATTTAAAGCCATTATCGGGCCGATGCCGATATTTACATTTAAAGCCATTATCGGGCCGATGCCGATATTTACATTTAAAGCCATTATCGGGCCGATGTCGATATTTACATTTAAAGCCATTATCGGGCCGATGTCGATATTTACATTTAAAGCCATTATCGGGCCGATGTCGATATTTACATTTAAAGCCATTATCGGGCCGATGCCGATATTTACATTTAAAGCCATTATCGGGCCGATGGATATTTACATTTAAAGCCGATGCCGATATTTACATTTAAAGCCATTATCGGCCGATTCCGATATTTACATTCAAAGCCATTATCGGCCGATTCCGATATTGGTCCGATAATATCGTGCATCCCTAATAATAACATACTATCTGTAATAATATCTATAATGATAAGTTTAGCAATAACTATAATGTTAACAACAATAATAATAACTGTAACAACTGTCACAATAACTATATCTTTAACAATATCTATAATAATAACCTGAACAATAAAAAAATGTTAACAGTAATAATAACTCTAACAATAATGTTAAAGATAACTAACAAAAACGATGATGACAACTCAATAAATATGAAGATAACTTTAATGATAATGGTAACTATAACGATTAATATAACATGATAATTTCAATAGTAACTCTAATGGTAAATTTAACCAAAACTACAATGATCACTTTAACGATAACTATAGTAATAACCGTTAATAAGAACTATAGCAGTAATAATAATGTTAATGATAACTGTAACAGTTATGATAACTTTAACTATAACTATAGTTATAATCATAACTCCAACAATAACTGGCACAATAACTATAACTATGATTGTTTGAATAATAACTATAATAACTAACAATAACTATGTGAATAGTAACTATAGTGATAACTGTAATGTTAATAATAACAATAACCTTGATGATGATGATGATGTTAGTGATAGCGATGATAGCTCTTGTGTGCGTGTGTGTCTGAGTTAGTTTGTGTGTGTGTGTGTGTTTCTGAGTTTGTGTGTGTGTGTCTGAGTTAGTTTGTATGTGTGTGTGTGTACTGGTTTTTGTGGTTTACGGGACAAAATTTGTTTAATAACATGGGTATGACAGAGGTATTACAATTTGAAGGTGGTTTATGAGGACACTGCCTATGTCCCCGTAATTCAAAAGGCTTAAAAACATACTAAATGGTGTTTTTTTTGAAAATCTAAAAATGCACACAGTCTCCTGTGAGGGCTAAGTTTAAGTGTAGGGTAGGTGTAGGGCAATAGCACATACAGATTGTACAGTATAAAAACCATTACGCCTATGGAGAGTCCCCGTAAACCAAAAAACAAACATGTGTTTGTGGGTGTGTGTGTGTGTGTCTGAGTTAGTTTGTGTGTGTTTCGCTGAGCAGGTTTGTTGTTTGCGTGTGACTGACGGTGTGTTTCTCCGCAGAAGTCGAATAAGGTGGAGGTTCACGAGACGTATCGTCTGCTGAAACGCAAGAACATGATCATCGAGGCGGTGCGCAGCAGCAAGATCATCGAGGGCTTTTACACGTAAGAGTCTCGCTCGTGCGCTCTCACCGCTGGAGACACAGCAGAAGAACTGACGTGTGTGTGTGTGTGCCAGGCTGCAGAAGCTGCTGATGGAGGAGGATAAGAAGGACGGCATCAACACTAAAGTGTGTAAGAAGACCGTGATGAGGCTGATCCGCTCGCTGTCTCGAGAGGGGCTTCTCAAACTCTACTGCACCATCGTCATACAGGACGGAGTGCAGAAGAAGGTGCGGACACACACACACACACACACACACGTTCACTCACACGTTCACTCACGCACACACACACGTTCACTCACACACACACGTTCACTCACACACACGCACGCACACACACACACACACACACACACACTCTCACATAGACACTCACACGCACGCACACACATTCACACTTGTACACAGCAGCTGATACATGCTTATTAGGGATGCACGATATTATCGGATCATTATCGGAATCGAAAATATGAAAAATATTTTATGAAAATAATGCCGATATGTCTTGTGGATCAGAGGAATAACTCACATGTGCTCAGGGTGTGATGGTGATGAGATCACGTCAGCAGTGTGCTGATTCTTGAAGCACTGTATATATAATTTTATATATGCAGATATATTCATTAATGTGTAATAAGTTGTTTTCAAATGGATTATATAAACTCTTATAAAGATCTTTAGATTTTTTATAACTCTTTTGCTACCAATGTTAAATCTACAAATAAAATGTTAAGGTTAGCACTACATCTGTCAGGGGGAAAAGCAGTTATTAATTTTTTAGTAGTTATTTTCAAACCTTTCAGTGTACTCTCATTGTAAAATAACTTTGTTTTTTATTTCTAATAAGTATTTGCTCAAAACTGACCAAAATTAAGACTTTGTGTTTTTTCCAAGCAACAGAAATATATCATATCGGCATCAGCTATCTGCAAAAATATCGACATATCAGATATCGGCAAAATATCGCCATATCAGATATTGGCAAAATTTCACCATATCAGATATCGACAAAAATCACCATATCAGATATCGGCAAAATATCACCATATCAGATATCGGCAAAGTTTCACCATATCAGATATCGGCAAAATATCACCATATCAGATATCGGCAAAATATCACCATATCAGATATCGGCAAAGTTTCACCATATCAGATAGGGGTGGCACGGTACATGTATTCGTATCGAACCGTCACGGTACAGGCATCTCGGTTCGGTGCACGAGACCTTACGACGAATACAGGCAATTCACCCCCAATCCAGAAAGGGGCGCCCGCAGCAATGCAACGCTGTTTAACCACCAGCAGAAGAACAGCGAATGCCAACGGTGAGACAGGCGGGCGCATTTGGCTCACTGTATTTTATTTTGATAAAGTACTAACTGGCTGTCAAGTTAGCAATGCTGGAACTGATGTGTGTGTGCGTGCGTGCGTCTGCGCTCCGGCGCGATCACTTCAACTGTTTCCTTATACCAGCAGAATTCAATTCAAGTTCAATTCAAGTTTATTTGTATAGCGCTTTTTACGATACAATCGTTGCAAAGCGCTTTACAGGAAATTAAGTTTCTACAATATATTTATACATTGCAGAAACTTAATATATTAACTTATGGCAAAATGTGTTAATTCTGCATGTTGTTGGGGGATCAGAGGTTGGCATCCTCTGAGGTCCTCCGAGGGGTCGGCATCATCTCTTCTCAGGTGTTTGGTCATCTCAGATCATTTAAGGGCTGGATCCAGACTGAAGCTTGTGTAATTCCTAGTTACCACGGGATGTTAATCCTGTGGCAGAAACAGAGAAACAAAGAGACATAATTAGCGTAGCTGTTGTTCCATTCAAGCAAAAATTATTTGTTCAACCCAAGCTAAAGAATAATAATGTGCGTTTGATCAGATATAACTGTAGTACAAGATTATGAGATGCATTATATGAATGCTTGGCTAAAGAGATGTGTCTTTAATCTAGATTTAAACAGAGAGAGTGTGTCTGAACCCCGAACGTTATCAGGAAGGCTATTCCAGAGTTTGGGAGCCAAATATGAAAAAGCTCTACCTCCTTTAGTGGACTTTGCTATTCTAGGTACTACCAAGAGTCCAGAGTTTTGAGACCTTAGGGAGCGTGATGGATTGTAGCGTGATAGAAGTCTAGTTAGGTACGCAGGAGCTAAACCATTTAGGGCCTTATAGGTAAGTAATAATATTTTGTAACTGATACGGTACTTAATAGGTAGCCAGTGCAGAGACTGTAAAATTGGGGTAATATGATCATATTTTCTTGACCTGGTAAGGACTCTAGCCGCTGCATTTTGGACTACTTGTAGCTTGTTTATTGAAGATGCAGGACAACCACCCAGCAGTGCATTACAATAGTCCAGTCTAGAGGTCATGAATGCATGAACTAGCTTTTCTGCATCAGAAACAGGTAACATGTTCCTTAGCTTGGCAATGTTTCTAAGATGGAAGAATGCTGTTTTTGTAACATTGGAAATATGTTTTTCAAAAGACAAGTTGCTGTCTAATATAACACCCAGATTTTGTGTACCGTGCCACCCCTAATATCAGATATCGGCAAAATATCGCCATATCAGATATCGGCAAAATATCGCAATATCAGATATCGGCAAAAATCGCCATATCAGATATCGGCAAAATATCGCAATATCAGATATCGGCAAAAATCGCCATATCAGATATCGGCTAAATATCGCCATATCAGATATCGGCAAAATCACCATATCAGATATCGGCAAAACATCGCCATATCAGATATCGGCAAAAATCGCAATATCAGATATCGGCAAAAATCGCCATATCAGATATCGGCTAAATATCGCAATATCAGATATCGGCAAAAATCGCCAAATCAGATATCGGCAAAAATCGCAATATCAGATATCGGCAAAAATCGCCATATCAGATATCGGCTAAATATCGCCATATCAGATATCGGCAAAAATCGCAATATCAGATATCGGCAAAAATCGCCATATCAGATATCGGCTAAATATCGCCATATCAGATATCGGCAAAATATCGCCATATCAGATATCGGGCAAAAATAACGCCATATCAGAGATCGGCAAAATATCGCCATATCAGATATCGGCAAAGTATCACCATATCAGATATCGCCATAATATCAGATATCAGCAAAAATACCGACATATCAGATATCGACAAAATATCGCCATATCAGATATCGGCAAAATACCGACATATTAGATATCGGCAAAAATCCAGTATCGTGCATCCCTAATGTTTATGTTAATAATAATGCAATTCATACTAATAACAGTTTTAATGTTAATAGCCATATTAATAATGCTGCTATTAATCAAGCAAAGTAGGCATGAGCGAGACGCGCTAATGCATGTTAAGCTTCCTCCTCATAGAAACATGTTATAAGTATGATTATGTTATGAGTGCTCAGGTGGAGTTCTCTTTTGCTACCAATGTTAAATCTACAAATAAAATGTTAAGGTTAGCACTACATCTGTCAGGGGGAAAAAGCAGTTATTAATTTTTTAGTAGTTATTTTCAAACCTTTCAGTGTACTCTCATTATAAAATAACTTTGTTTTTTTTCTGAGTATTTGCTCAAAACTGACCAAAATTAAGACTTTGTGTTGTTTCCAAGCAACAGAAATATATCATATCGGCATCAGCTATCTGCAAAAATATTGCCATATCAGATATCAGCAAAATATCGCCATATCAGATATCGGCAAAATATCGCCATATCAGATATCGGCAAAATATTACCATATCAGATATCGGTAAAAATCGCCATATCAGATATTGGCAAAAATCACCATATCAGATATCAGCAAAATATCGCCATATCAGATATCGGCAAAATATCGCCATATCAGATATCGGCAAAATATCGCCATATCAGATATCGGCAAAAATTACCATATCAGATATCAGCAAAATATCGCCATATCAGATATCGGCAAAATATCACCATATCAGATATCAGCAAAATATCGCCATATCAGATATCGGCAAAAATTACCATATCAGATATCGGCAAATATCGCCATATCAGATATCGGCAAAATATCACCATATCAGATATTGGCAAAATATCACCATATCAGATATCGGCAAAAATTACCATATCAGATATCGGCAAAATATCGCCATATCAGATATCGGCAAAAATCACCACATCAGATATCGGCAAAAATCACCATATCAGATATCGCCAAAATATTACCATATCAGATATCTGCAAAAATCGCCATATCAGATATTGGCAAAAATCACCATATCAGATATCGGCAAAATATCGCCATATCAGATATCGGCAAAATATTGCCATATCAGAT
>CM049841.1:45252914-45260414 GCA_027422415.1 Schizothorax lantsangensis
CTCACACACACACATACTCACACACACACACAATTTTCCAATTCACAATTTCTCAAAATTTTCAGTTTTATTTTTAAGTGTAGTTGAAGTTTTATAAAAAAAATCATTTTTATTTGTTTTTTTTATATATGTTTCTGTATGGCTTTAAATTATGTTTATCTCATGTTTAGATCTAATACTTCTATCAGTTAGTTGTGAAGGAATTCATTTTCACTTATTTTTATTTAACTTCAGCTTATTTCCATTAACAAAAACTATTTTTAATAGTTTTACTAAATAATAACACTGACACTCTTATTCTCTGTGGACGTCTTTCAGTCTAAGTGTGTGTGTGTGTGTGTGTGTGTTTTCTCAGGTTTAAAGTGTTCGCGATCGGAGACGGATCAACTGAACGCACTAAAGACATCGTCAAGAGGTGTGTGCATGCTCTAAATTAATCTTTATGATTGTTTAGTAAATTTATTAAATTATTTATGTATATAGATTAAAAAAAGAAAAGTAAAAGTAAAGTTCCAGGTGACTGAGAAGGCTTCAGTTCTTGTGCTGCTGGGTTTTATTTTGTTAATGTTTTTTGTTCAGACATAAGTTCATCATCTCTGTGTTCATCAGTGGTGTTTGTGTGTAACTGCTTGTGGACTGTAATGATCATGTGTGTGTTTCAGGATCGACGATATTCATGTTCTGGTGCTGTTTAATTTGATTCAGAGCACACTAGTGCTCACCAACGCCCAGATGAAGAACTACAGGCCCTTCCAGGTACACACACACACACACACACACACACACACACACACGTGTTGATATAGTGTTCATGTGTCACTGATCATGTCTGTCTCTCTGTGTGTCAGACGTTCTGTCTGTACACACGCTACAGGGAGGAGGTTTTGTCTCAGGCCTTCCAGACGTGTCGTAATCGTGCGCTAGTGAACCGCCGACGGCCCGCGTCCAGCTACGGCCTGAAGTGCCACGCGCTGCCCTTCCTGCCCATGTCCTACCAGCTCTCACAGCACTACTACAAGTAACTCTCACACACCAAAATATGATTCCAGACAGCCTGCAGTGTGTGCTCATGTTCACTGTCCGCCACAGGTTCTTCACGTGGCGTTTCCCCAGCACCATCTATAACGAGGCGTTCGATCTGCTGACGGGTTTGTACGAGGCCGGCGGCAGCGACAGACCCAACAGCTTCTCCTTCCAGAAGGAGCCTGAGACGCCGGGAGCACAGCCGGAGACGGACGAGGACGAGACGCAGGGCATGCTGCAGCTCCCCATGGATGCTCCGGGGGGCGCCAGCGCCTGCTGCCTGACCCTCATGACCCTGGGGCTGCTGTCTGTGGACGTCAGCATCCCGCAGCAGATCGTGGTGGTGGACAGCACGCTGATGGACAGCGATGTGGTCAAGAGGTACTGTATGCGGTTAACACGCACTGATATATACGCTGAAGACTCCATATCTGCGATAAAGACTCACTACCGATGTACACGCTAAAGACTCACTACTGTTAAACATTCTAAAGACTTGCTACGGATATATGCGCCAAAGACTCGTTACAGATATATGCGCCAAAGACTCGTTACCGAATATATGCGCCAAAGACTCGTTACCGATATATGCGCCAAAGACTCGTTACCGATATATGCGCCAAAGACTCGTTACCGATATATGCGCCAAAGACTCGTTACCGATATATGCGCCAAAGACTCGTTACAGATATATGCGCCAAAGACTCCTTACAGATATATGCGCCAAAGACTCGTTACCGATATATGCGCCAAAGACTCGTTACCGATATATGCGCCAAAGACTCGTTACAGATATATGCGCCAAAGACTCGTTACTGATATATGCGCCAAAGACTCGTTACCGATATATGCGCCAAAGACTCGTTACCGATATATGCGCCAAAGACTCGTTACAGATATATGCGCCAAAGACTCGTTACCGATATATGAAAAAGACTCGTTACATATATATGCGCCAAAGACTCGTTACCGATATATGCGCCAAAGATCGTTACAGATATATGCGCCAAAGACTCGTTACCGATATATGCTAAAGCCAAAGACTCGTTACCGATATATGCGCCAAAGACTCGTTACCGATATATGCGCCAAAGACTCGTTACCGATATATGCGCCAAAGACTCGTTACAGATATATGCGCCAAAGACTCGTTACCGATATATGCGCCAAAGACTCGTTACAGATATATGCGCCAAAGACTCCTTACAGATATATGCGCCAAAGACTCGTTACCGATATATGTGCTAAAGACTCGTTACAGATATATGAGCCAAAGACTCATTACCGATAAATGCGCCAGTGACTCATTACCGATATATGTGCCAAAGACAATATGCGCCAAAGACTCGTTACAGATATATGCGCCAAAGACTCGTTACCGATATATGCCCCAAAGACTCGTTACAGATTTAGCACATATTGTCTTTGGCGCATATATCGGTAATGAATCTTTGGCGCATATTTCGTAGCGCATATTTCGTTCACAGTGTGTGTGTTCACTACTCACTTGCTGTGTGTGTGTGTGCACTTGGATGGGTTAAATGCAGAGCACCAATTTCGAGTATGGGTCACCATACTTGACAATACATCACATTATTTTTTTATTATGTGCCAAATACTCCTTACCGATTTATGCGCTAAAGACTCGTTAAGTCAAGTCAAGTCACCTTTATTTATATAGCGCTTTTAACAATACAGATTGTGTCAAAGCACTTAACAGTATCAAGTTGGAGGATAGAGTGTCAGTAATGTATAATAATAAGATTAAACACTCAATTTTCAGTTAAAGGCATTTCATTATTGAATTCAGAGATGTCATTGTCTAGCTCAGTATAGTTTAAATAGTATCTGTGAAATCCAATTGACGATAATCGCTAGAAATTAAGTGTCCCCAACTGAGCAAGCCAGAGGAACCTAAACTCCCTCTGTGACAGAATGGAGAAAAAAACCTTGGGAGAAACCAGGCTCAGTCGGGGGCCAGTTCTCCTCTGGCCAGGATATTATTGTTTACTTATTGTTTTAATTAAGACTTTAAATGTTTTGTATTTCTATTGTAATATTGTTGCAATTTCTAACAATAATAGTATTATGTAGTTAGGTATTTTATTATATTTTTAGTTATTTGTTTTATTTTTAGTTTTATTGTATTTTAAGTCGAGGTCTTCACTGGGATTATGTCCCCGGGGCTCATCCAGGGGTCCCGCCTCCGCCGACAATCTGGGCCGCAGACGTCATCTCCCGGCGCCAATCCACCATCTGATCCAGACACGGACTGAGAAACAGAATAAGAAAGAAACAGACTAATATTAGCGTAGATGTCAATATTTTTATGATGTAACAAGTACATCATGTGTTATGGGGAGTGTTCCCGGTTCCGGTTGATCTAATTAATGCAGCCTAACAATCCTTTAACGGATTTGAATAATAGAAGTGTATTAGTGTGTTAGGTGTACGCCAGGTTAAAGAGATGGGTCTTTAATCTAGATTTAAACTGACAGAGTGTGTCTGCCTCCCGAACAGTGTTTGGTAGATTATTCCAGAGTTTGGGAGCTAAATAGGAAAAAGATCTGCCGCCCGCAGTTGATTTTGATATTCTAGGTATTATCAAATGGCCAGAGTTTTGAGAACGCAGCGGACGTGAAGGACTATAATGCGATAAGAGCTCGCTCAAGTACTGAGGAGCTAAACCATTCAGGGCTTTATAAGTAATTAACAAGATTTTAAAATCTATACGATGTTTAGTAGGGAGCCAGTGCAGTGTTGACAGAACCGGGCTAATGTGCTCATACTTCCTGGTTCTAGTAAGAACTCTAGCTGCTGCATTTTGAACCATCTGTAATTTGTTTATTATGCGTGCAGAACAACCACCCAATAAAGCATTACAATAATCTAACCTTGAGGTCATAAACGCATGAATTGCGTTACCGATATATGCGCTAAAGACTCGTTACCGATATATGCGCCAACGACTCATTGCAGATATATGTGCTAAATACTCCTTACCGATTTATGCGCTAAAGACTCGTTACCGAAATATGCGCCAAAGGCTCGTTACCGATATATGCCCCAAAGACTCGTTACAGATATATGCGCCAAAGACTTGTTACCGATATATGCACCAAAGACTCATTACCGATATATGCACCAAAGACTCGTTACCGATATATGCGCCAAAGACTCGTTACGATTAGAGGTCGACCGATAGTGGATTTTACCGATACCGATAGCTAGGTTGGACCACACTGGCCGATACCGATTAATCAACCGATAGTTTTTAAAATAGATACTGAATGAAAACTAAATAGAGCTTTACTATTAAAAAAAAAACAGTAACAGTACGGAACTATACTTTATAAATGAATAGAAATGTAGTATTAATATTTATTACTATATTGATTATTAAAGTTATTTCATAGTTTACAAATGTTAAAAGAAGAAACTTTAAAATTTAAAAATGAAGCCTATTAGTAAATGTTGAAATGAAATGAACACACTCTAACAAGGAACAATACTTCTACAGCTTTCGTTAATGTTACAAATGGACTCTTATTAAGTATTACCATTTCATTTCAACAGTCATGCTTAAAGATGGCCGTCTTGAAATACCTACAAAAGGCCATATTAAAATTACATGCACAGGTTATTGATATTGTATGTGCACTCTTTATTTGCTGCTATTTTAGAACACTGCATGATTATCTAATTAAAATATAAACAAATATGCAAGTGAGTGACACACTGTGCAAAAGCACAGCGCTGCGTCTTGGAGAAGTCACGGGTATCACACACACACACACACACACACCAGACGCGTCACGTTCAATTTAAGCAGCGGTCTAAAACTGTTTATTTAATCACCAAACGGACATAAGTTTGCTTCAAGAATGAATTATGTGTCATAAATGAGTTTGAAGTTCGGTGTTTAAATAACAGAGCAAACGGAAAGAGAAAGATCTGTATTACAGCTCTCTATATGAAGCATACAGACTATTAGAGCCACGGAAAGACAAACGTTTTGCTGAAAAATGCACAATACATAATTTATAGCCTAGGGCGAAGTCATTATGTACATTAACAATGATTTGGGACAAATAGGCTATAATGTTATTTAATGGGAAACTATGTGAATGGCGCTCTGTTCCGCGGCAGGATTTTCTGTCGGCTGCATTTAAATGCGCGTTTGAAGTTTCCCGCTCTGTGCAGCGCGCAGTGTCACATGCCAAAACAAACAACATGTGCTGTCAGTGATTTACGCCTCTAGAGGCCGCTCTCATACTGTATAATGATAGCAGACCATTCTCAACCACTCCAGCAACAGACGCAACACGGAGAGAAAAAAAAAAAAAAAAAACACCGAAAACTATCGGCATGGATTTTTGCTGATAACCGATTGTTCTGCAAATCAACTATCGGTGCCGATTAATCGGCAAAACCGATGAATCGGTCGACCTCTAGTTACGATATATGCTCCAAAGACTCGTTACCGATATATGCTTCAAAGACTCGTTACAGCTATTTGCTCCAAAGACTCGTTACAGATATATGCGCCAAAGACTCGTTACGATATATGCTCCAAAGACTCGTTACCGATATATGCGCCAAAGACTCGTTACCGATATATGCTCCAAAGACTCGTTACCGATATATGCGCCAAAGACTCGTTACGATATATGCTCCAAAGACTCGTTACCGATATATGCTTCAAAGACTTGTTACGATATATGCTCCAAAGACTCGTTACCGATATATGCGCCAAAGACTCGTTACGATATATGCTCCAAAGACTCGTTACCGATATATGCTTCAAAGACTCGTTACAGATATATACGCCAAAGACTCGTTACCGATATATGCTCCAAAGACTCGTTACAGATATATGCTTCAAAGACTCGTTACCGATATATGCGCCAAAGACTTGTTACGATATATGCTCCAAAGACTCATTACCGATATATGCTTCAAAGACTCGTTACAGATATATACGCCAAAGACTCGTTACAGCTATATGCTCCAAAGACTCGTTACAGCTATATGCTCCAAATACTCATTACCGATATATGCTCCAAAGACTCGTTACAGATATATACACGCCAAAGACTTGTACTGATATATGTGCCAAAGACTCGTTACCGATATATGCTCCAAAGACTCGTTACAGATATGCACGCCAAAAACTTGTTATAGCTGACTGTGTGTGTGTGTGTCAGCCTCACTAAAGCGCTAGAGGAGGAAGAGGAGGAGGAGGATGACGAGAGGAAGAGGAGACTGGAGGTCAAATCCACTCAGGCGTCTCACACTAATTACCTGCTGATGAGGGGTTATTACACACCTGGAGTCCTGCGCTCTCAGACACACAACTCCAACAGCACCGACAGCATCATGGTCAACACCTGCAACGTCCATCTGCGGCTGAGACAGACGCCCGCGCACACACTCTTCAGCAGCAGCGGTCAGCACACACACTCACTCACACACTCTTCAGCAGCAGCGGTCAGCACACACACACACACACACTGTCCCTCTCTCTCTCTCTCTCTCTCACACTCACACACACACACACACACACACACACTCTTCAGCAGCAGCGGTCAGCACACTCACACACACACACTCTTCAGCAGCAGCGGTCAGCACACACACACACACACACTCTCTCTCTCTCACACACGCTCTCACACACACACACACTCTTCAGCACAGCGGTCAACTCACACACACACTCTTCAGCAGCAGCGGTCAGCGCACACACACTCTCTCTCTCTCTCTCTCTCTCACAGCACAAACTCTTCATCACAGCAGCAGTCAGCACACACACTCACACACACACACACACACACACACACTCTCACACACACTCTTCAGCAGCAGCGGTCAGCACACACACACACTCTCTCACACACGCACACACTCACACACACACACACTCTTCAGCAGCAGCGGTCAGCACACACACACACTCTCACACACTCTTCAGCAGCAGCGGTCAGCACACTCACACACACTCTTCAGCAGAAGTGGTCAGCGCACACACTCACTCACACACACACACACACACACACACACACACTCTTCAGCAGCAGCGGTCAGCACACACACACACACACACACACACTCTTCAGCAGCAGCGGTCAACACTCACACACACACTTACTCACTCGCACGCACACACACACTCATGGTGTTCTCATTGGTGTCTCTGTGTGTCTCGTGTAGCTGCTGCTGTCTCAGCTCTTTCTCCGTCCGCTCCTCCGTCTCTCCCGCTGTTCTTCACGCGTGTGTATCGCTCGGATCCCATTGATCCGCAGGCGTTCCTGGAGCGCTGTGTGAGCGTGCTGGGATACGGAGCGCTGGATGTGCAGGCGGTGACGGAGATGAGGCGCACCGTGGAGGAGGAGGCGGAGTTTGGCGTTGACAGACAGGACCTCTGCGAGCGCTTCATACACCTGGATCAGCTCGAGGATGGGCGGAGCAGAACAC
>CM049841.1:45265414-45520414 GCA_027422415.1 Schizothorax lantsangensis
CTTTTGGGAGTACAGTGTGAGAACAGGAAAAAAACACATAATCACAACATAGACACACGACTTTGCAACAGGGGAGGTAATCCAGCTCCAACAGCAGCCATCCAGGTCCTGCAGCCGAGTTTAGCGCTGGTCCCAGACCCGCTTGTCAGGCTGGCGGATCAAAGCGACGGAGGCGTTGGATCGGGGGTTTTGGGGATGTGTCTGTATGTGTAATAGTTTGTAATCAGTATGTGTGTGTATGTGTAATCAGCAGGTGTCTGAGGAATGGGGGAGGAACGCAGAGAGCGTCTCCCTGCGGTGCTTCTCAGGGTTTATTTCCCGACAGCGGCCTTGGCCAAGGCCAGTGCTGGTAGAGGGGGCCGGAAGAGATAAGATTGAGCTTGTTTAGTCTTAGGGCGAGTAACCACATTCCAATTCCACGGCTACTCTTATTGTCCGTTCTGGTCTCCGTCAATTTTTCTTTGCAAAGCCGTGAGCTTTTCCGTGATAGAATCCATATTGCGGTTAATAGTCTCAGTCTCAATGCTGACCGCTCTTCCCACTGCTTCAATCATGACGGGCAGCCTTGTGAGGCTTTGAACAGCTGTTCCCGTTTTCTGAATTCTTCGATAACCCAGGGCAAAACCTAATCCAATCAGCAGAAGACCTGTTATCATGGTTCCGAATAGATAGATATCTTCGATGTCCTCCACGGAAAGAGCTGCTAAACACACGACACGCCATCTGTCCCACGCGTCCATCGTGTAGCCAGCGGGGTACGTTCCGTCAGGACAGTTTGGTTCCCCCGAACCTGTGCTTCTCGTCGAGAAGATGGTGTCAATTGCGTTGAGAGAACAGTTGATCAAATCCATGATTTATGAGTTTTGAGGTTTTGAGGAGCAATGCAGAGAGAGTCTCTCAAGTATTACACGATACGAGACAAGAGAGCAGGCAGGAGGGAAAAAAGGGAGAGGACGGGGAGCGTGAAAAAATGCGACCGCCTCTGTTGAGAACCAAAAGAAGAATATGAATATAGTGATATTATTATTCTTATCTATTCAGATTACAAGAAGCCATGGATCGTGATATTAGTAAGACTCACTCTTCTCCTCGTGTCTCTATTTTCCCAGATTATCATAATCATAATCATCATTGCTCCTGGTAATGACTCTTTCATATTTTAGTGAATCATTCAGCTTCAGTGATTCTGTAGGTCAAACTATTTGTTTCTTTCTCAAACTGAGTTTGTTTGTTCAATGATTGCTTATAAGATAAGGGATAAAATAACTACAGTCATA
Organism: Schizothorax lantsangensis; assembly: GCA_027422415.1. Lineage (NCBI taxonomy): Eukaryota > Metazoa > Chordata > Actinopteri > Cypriniformes > Cyprinidae > Schizothorax > Schizothorax lantsangensis. Next base: position 45,266,692 of record CM049841.1, read on the forward strand.
ACTCTTGTTATGTGATCAAACGCAGATTATGCATCAATAAATCCTAATGTGAATCACTTGCTCGGTTCAGCTCAGCATGAATGACTCTAGTTCAAATGAGTCATTTTACATCTTAAGCTGAAATAATGCTAGTACTTTAACAAGATCAGTACTTACATGTAATTACTAGGGTTATTAACTGTTATAGGACTATTATAATGTGAAAAGGATACAGATAAACATAACAGAATAAAAAAATCAATGATGTGAATCGTTTACTCGGTTCAGCTCAGCATAAATTATAGGACTATTATAACGTGAGTAGGATACAGATAAACCTAATAGAATAAAGCATAATGCGAATCATTTGCTCGGTTCAGCTCGGCATAAATGACTCTGTAGTTCAAATGAGTCATTTTACATCTTGAGCTGAAATAATGCCAGCAATGTAACAATATCACTACTTTCATGTAATTACTAGGGAAATTAACTGTTAGAGGACTATTATACTGTGAGATGGATACAGATAAAAATGGTCAGATGAAGCTTCAGTGAATCCTAATGTGAATCATTTGCTCAGTTCAGCTCCACTCTGGGTTTCTCTCTAATATGACTGCAGGTTTATCTGTGGCATTAAACAGAAGAGAACATGTATGTGTGAGTGATTTCAGACTCACAGACCTCCTTTAACCTCCCGCTGGTGAAGGAGGGCGAGAGGACGCTGCGGATCCTCCTCCAGTCGTCGTCTTCAACGATGGACACGGCGTCGTACAGCGGCCCGTTCAGACCGAAGTGCCGGTTCAGAGGAGAAACCCAGATTAAACACATATTGTTCCATCAGCCTGAAAACATTCAAATGATGCATATTTATTATTATTAGAATTTAAAGAATTTCATTTTCTGCTCAAGTCCCTTTGTACTTTATATAACCCCGAAGCAGACATAGTGATTGAAAAAAAGTGCTTGCAAAACTATCGCATTTTCTTCAAATATAACCTTTTCTTCTTTTGGCCATCACTCTACGTTCAGGGAAGATCAAATCAGTATTTGACGAGGCTGATTTCAGATGATGAAGATGATTTTATCCTTCTGTTGGTGAAGAGAGAGTAGCATTCTTTAACCAGGATGGTTTTGATGATGGATTGGTCTATGATGGACAGAACGGGCTGCCTCGCGTCATAGATACTGAGAAAATTCATTCAAAAGATTTATATGATTTCTGATTCTCATCTGTTCATTCTAATCATGACTTCACCGGAGTTGTATAAATGATTCACTTTCAGTGACGTGATTCATCACGACCCTCAAAAGCTCTCGTAAACACACAGTTTCAAACACGTTTATCATTTCATTGTTATTGAATCATTTCAGTTTGTGTACCAGATGTTCTGATTCTGTTGGTCTCGCACTCACCCCCAGACTCGTCCATACTTCTTGACAAGAAGAAATTGTGAACATCCTGAAAGAGCAGATTATGTAAAGAGTCATATAAGACACCGAGAGCGCAGGAGACGCAGCTGGAGTTCATTCATTCATTAGAGCAGATGAATCTTTAGCAGACCCGTGGAGCTCATCACAGGTCAGTCAAACTCATGCTGTGTTTGCTCCAACACACAACTCACCTTTTTATATTCCAGCATCGTTCTGAAGAGCGGCAGGGCTTTGGGCCCCGGGATGCCCAGCTTCTTGAAGACACCATGAGGCCAGGATCCATACCTGGAAATGACATCAGAATCTGTTTAGACAGACATCAGCTACAGTCGTGTGTTTGAGAATCACGATCATGTGAGTCAAACACACTGTTTACTGAATACTTCCCAAACAGAAATGTATTATATATCATATATCGTCCTGTATCAAGAGTGATGCTGTCTTATATGTTGCCAATAAAGCCATATCATTTTCACATACGTGAAAAAATTAAACACCCCTGGTCATTCGCTGGGTAGATGAATATGTTTATAATATAAAATTTGTATGTGTACATACATGAAAAATATCTATATGATGACATTTATGATATTATTTGTAGCAACTAAGTGTCAACAATATATGCAAATTTATTAAAACAACAATCTGTATGCTTTTGTAATATTTTTACACATATATTTGTATTTACTTGCATAATATCAACATGTATTGATGGGTTTTATGATGGATATTAGAGATGTGCATGTCTTGACTGAGACGATGCGTATCTTGATACGATACGCATCTCGATGCATAGCCAACGATACGAAACATTAAAGATACATATGAAGCAGGTACCGATGCGATACGATATGATTCACCCCTGTTACGATGTGATACGATTCACCCCTGTGCGATACGATTCACCCCTGTTACGATGCGATACGATTCACCCCTGTTACGATGCAGTGCGATATGATTCACCCGTTACGATGCGATACGATTTACCCGTTACGATGCGATACGATATGATTCACCCCTGTTACGATGCAATGCGATACGATTCACCCCTGTTACGATGCAGTGCGATACGATTCACCCCTGTTACGATGCGATACGATTTACCCCTGTTACGATGCGATACGATACGATTCACCCCTGTTACGATGCAGTGCGATACGATTCACCCGTTACGATGCAGTGCGATACGATTCACCCCTGTTACGATGCAGTGCGATACGATTCACCCCTGTTACGATGCGATATGATTCACCCCTGTTACGATGCGATACGATTTACCCCTGTTACGATGCAGTGCGATATGATTCACCCCTGTTACGATGCAGTGCGATACGATTTACCCCTGTTACGATGCGATACGATACGATTCACCCCTGTTACCCTGTTACGATGCAGTGCGATACGATTCACCCCTGTTACGATGCAGTGCGATACGATTCACCCCTGTTACGATGCAGTGCGATACGATTCACCCCTGTTACGATGCGATATGATTCACCCGTTACGATGCGATACGATTTACCCCTGTTACGATGCAGTGCGATACGATTCACCCCTGTTACGATGCGATACGATTCACCCCTGTTACAATGCAGTGCGATACGATTCACCCCTGTTACGATGCAGTGCGATACGATTCACCCATTACGATGCAGTGCGATACGATTCACCCATGTTACGATGCAGTGCGATACGATTCACCCCTGTTACGATGCAGTGCGATACTATTCACCCATTACGATGCAGTGCGATATGCTTCGATTCTCCCCAGTTACGATGCAGTGTGATACAATACGATTCACCCCTGTTATGATGCAGTGCGATACGATACGATTCACCCCTGTTACGATGCAGTGCTATACGATTCAATTCACCCGTTACGATGCGATACAATACGATTCACCCCTGTTATGATGCAGTGCGATACGATACGATTCACCCCTGTTACGATGCAGTGCTATACGATTCGATTCACCCGTTACGATGCGATACGATTCAATTCACCCCTGTTACGATGCAGTGCGATACGATACGATTCACCCCTGATACGATACGATTCACCCCTGTTACGATGTAGTGCGATACGATTCGATTCACCCCTGTTACGATGCAGTGCGATACGATTTCGATTCGATTCAATTCAACACAATGCAATTCGATGCAATGGAGAAAATATGATCACTTGTAATGCCTCGAGGCCTGTTTCATAAAACAAGCCAGGCTTATATAATTTAGTCTGACTCATTGTCAAATGATTTGGTTCCATAAAGCAAATTTAACATAGGCCTAGATCAAGCTTAGTCACTGTGGTAACTTATGCTGGGAAACTAACCTGGTCAGGAGTAGACTAAGCTCCTCTAACACTGACCAATAGAACACAATGATATTACTGACTCTCTCACATACTATTATTTGACTTTATTACAATTCCTAGCCATGCAGCCTTTCTCTCTGGTTTTATGACAGCTGTCATGTTTATAGTTTGCAGAACATTAGAACATTACAATATAACATTGCTCTTTAAAGCATTAAAATAACTCAATTAAAAGTTAAAATCACAGAATTCAAAATGAAAATAAATAATAAAGAAAATGACTATTTTAACTGCTATAAGAAACACACATTAACTCATTTGAGCTCAGTAATTAGTACTGTACTTTGATTTAGGCTACCTATTACAATAGCCCCTTTACAGTCACTGCTATCATAAAAATACACTTATATGTAGGTATGAAATTAGTGAGATTGTGTGAGTTTAATTTGTCATTTATAACCGCTTTCGCCCCGATTGATTTGTTAGGTTATTTCAGGTCAGGTTTTGGACTTTAATCCCAGTTTTTCCTTAGTTCTCCGCAGTGTTGTGATTCGTCATATTCACGCAGCATGATAATAAGACAGCGCTTGAGACACAGTTAGAGAGGAGAAATCAATCTACATAGAAAATATTGGTCACTTTCTTAATAATAAAAGTATAGCGCATCCACTAGTAATTATATATAAATAAATCTGCTTTTACCGATGCAAATATGTTAGAAATGATGCATCGCGATATAAACGCCAACTTGTATCCGATGCACACTTTTTAAACCGATGCATCGTTAACTTTTTATGCCGATGCACCGAGCGTCCCATCACTAATAGATATACATGTACATGACATTTATGTCCAAAAATGTATTACACATACAAACTGTAAACATATAGATATGTAGATATTTGTGTGGACTAGATATGCATGTTAATATATGAAATTGTTCCAGTTTCATGTTCCATGTTTTTATTTCCTGTGACTATATATCTCGTGAATTGAAATTGAATAGTTGTACATAAATCATATGTGAGTCTGGAGCACAAAAGCAGTCATAAGTCACACAGGTATATTTTTAGCAATAGCCAATAATAATACATTGTATGGGTCAAAATATGGCAAAAATCATTAGGATATAAAGTAAAGATCATGTTCGATGAAGATATTTTGTACATTTCCTACCGTAAATATATCAAAACTTAATTTTTGATTAGTAATATGCATTGCTAAGAACTTCATTTGAACAACTTTAAAGGTGAATTTCTCAATATTTAGATTTTTTTGCACCCTCAGATTATAATAGTTGTATCTCAGCCAAATATTGTCCTATCATAACAAACCACACATCAATGGAAAGCTTATCTATTCAGCTTGCAGATGCATATTTGTTTTTAAATGTACCCTTATGACTGGTTTTGTGGTCCAGGGTCACATATTTGTGTATGGATTTTTATGAAGATACAACTAGAACTAATCTGCATGAGCAGAGCCCATGTTTCAGCGGAGAAGAACAGACCATAGCTCATGGTTTCTGCTCCGTTCCTGTTTCAGACTATAGCAACACTGCCACTCTATTCTGCTCTCAGATTACACAATAACCAATGGAGGAGAGCCGCACAAACCCTCCCACAGCGTCACGCTGACCTCTGAACAAACTCACAATCACTGCTGGGTTGGTTCTGTTTGCTGGTTTCACTGCTGAACTGAGCTGAACTCATCCATCTCACCACAAAGACAAATCACATAACCTTTTAAGATCTGTGATTAACTGTTTGTTCTGGGCAGCAGAGAGATGAAATGGCTATGAAAGCGCAGCACCTGATCCACTGCTGTAGTGTGTAGAGCTGAAGATGTGTGTGTGGTGATTGTGACTCAGACGCTTCATGCTAGAGTCTGTAATGTCAGTTTGCATCTCCAGATAGAGACGTACCTCCGTGCTCACTGAGCTGACATTCACTCCATTTCATTTATTTAACCTCAAGTATGTGAATGAATCAGAATGTGACATATTCAATGTGTTGCTCGAGTCTTATTAGTTCAAAGTGATACTGGTGTTGGTTTATGGTCAATCTTTCCTGGAAAATCATCATGCTATTGGCATCTATCGCTCACTGATAGCGATGGAGTTGTATATATGTCTCAGAGGTCAGACCCACACATCATGTCATTGTGTACAGAAAGATACTTACCTAGCTTCATGGCTCAGTGGACTTGTTCGGGTTTTCTTTTTCCTGAAAATGCTAAGATGTACTGAGGCTATAACAAGTTCCCAAAACATTTTTGGACAACATTTGTATTTTTGGGGGATTTTCCCCCACTTTTTGGTTGTAGTGTAGTGTTCCTGGTCCAAAATAACAGGCCTACAAAATGTATCTTGTAAATATCCCTGAATGCTATATTATCACCAAATATTGGATTACATCTTTTTATACACTTGTTTTCTTTCAATTAGCACAAGTTATGTATTTCTTTTGGAACTGACTGATCGTAGACCTCATTGATCTGAGTTTATGAACCTCGGTTTTTGAGTGAAAAAAGCATCATTTGTGAATAATTTGTAGCAATTTTGCATAAACTGTTCATCACAGAAGTTTGATTTGAAATGTTTTATCTTGTACAAAATGGCCCAAAGTCACACTTGTAGTGTTTCCAGTCAAAATGAAAACAAGTTGACAAAAAGATTGAATCAAATATTCGGTGATTAAACAGCATATTTTCTCTTCATACACTGAATTATTATTTAAACTCTGCATGATTGTGTAAACAGGCACCAGCGTCTCTTTAAACCAAGCCACATTTCAAGCAACACAGTGCGATGTGTCATAATGTAAGGTTGTGTTGTATAGTGAATACAGTCAGTCACAGACATCACACACACGTCAGATACATATCTGCAGACTTTGATTGACTTGATGCATTTTATTTCATATTTCCATATAATTTCTTTAAAGATTAGCCTAATCTAATCTGTTCTCTCAATTGTCACAAAGTAAAACCTCTAAATATGAATCTCACGGCATCATCGTTTGCACTCTCAGAAAGTCCCAGACGACAGCAGAATCTGACATTCACTACAAGTAAAGCTACTGAACCTCTCAGTCCAAGTCCAAAGGCCCCAAGAATCCTCCTCTTCACTGAAGACTAGAGACTACATCTGTTCTTGTATTTTAAAAGACCAATCAAACCTCCTCCTTAGACTGAAAGAGAAGCAAACAGCAGACGAACAATGGCTCGAGAGCTGCTTTATGATTTGTTGTTGTTACAAATGTCTTCTGAGAGGGAAACTTTCCGAGGCTTGAACTGGAGTTTGATGGGGTTCTTGGGAGAAAGCAAACCACTGATGCTGAGCTCCAGAGGAACCTGTGAAGAGCAAGAGAAGGTCAGCGTGAGTGAAGGAACGCAGTCCTCCTGTGGGACCGTGTGGTGGATCCGTCTGCTCACCTGAGTCTCGTCACACACGGAGACGTCGAACCTCTGCAGGATCTCCACGATGGCCAGCTTCATGGTCACCTGAGCAAACCTCATCCCGATGCAGTTCCTGGGCCCCAGACCGAAGGGCATGTACATGTAGGGGTCGATCGACTCCTTATTGCCTTTAGTGAACCTGAGAATGAGGCAGAAGCATTTACACAAGCAGTTACTCTGAAGAACCACTGAGATGTTGGGTTTTAGTGTAAACTCAGGCTGTGTTCTGTGGTTAATGACTGACCTCTCGGGTTTGAAGCTCTCCGGGTCGCTCCAGTAATCCGGGTCTCTGTGGAGGGCGTATGTTGGGATCATCACCACCATGTCTTTAGGGATGAGGAGACCATTGATATCCACTGTCTTCTTACAGACTCGCTCGAGTCGACCAGCAACGGGGAACAGCCGGAGAGACTCGTCCAGCGCCGCGTCCAGATAGTCCATGTTCATGACACCTTCATAGTCCACCGGAGCCTTCAACACAATTCAGAGGTTAACGTCTCAAACTCTTCACACTTACAGATTCACTCAGTTCTCTGAGCTCTACCTTATTAGGGAAGGTCTCATCGATCTCCTCCTGCAGTTTCTTCATGGCCTCTGGGTTGGTTGCCAGATTGTAGAAGAAGAAGGACAGAGTGCTGCTGGTGGTCTCGTACCCAGCGAAGATGAAGATCATGGACTGCGAGAGGATCTCGTGGTCGCTCAGACCTGCACAGGACACGGTGAGAGGAAAATGCCTTCAAATACAGTACACTCTAAAAAATGCTGGGTTAAATACAACCCAGTGCTGGGTAAATATTGGACAGAACACATGCTGGGTTGTTTTCAACCAATAGTTGGGTTAAATGTTTAACCCAACCTTCTGGGCAGTAACCCAACCGCTGGGTTCATCCATATTTTACCCAGCGCTGGGTTGTATTTAACCCAGCATTTTTAGAGTGTACAAGCTCTTAATCTACTATCTGAGATGCTACACCTTTCTCTGTGTGCTCCGGTTTCCCTTCTGTCTGAGAGTCGACCATCAGCTGCAGGAAGTCCACTCGCTTCTACAGGAAGGTGCATGCGATTATATTTACGTTCATGCATTTGGCAGATGCTTCTATCTAAAGCCACTTATCAGTGCATGCATGCCTTGGTGTTGTTCTTGTGAAGTGTTTGTCGTACCTTCTTTTGGTCACTGGCCACTCTTTCGGACTTGATCTTCTGTAGGGCAGCATAGAAGAAATCGGTCACAGATGTTGGGAAAAGGGCAAAATCCATTTTGTCCAGGACAGGGGTGATGAAAGGAAATAAAGCTGGTGAAAAAAATCGAAAAGGGTCATAACATTTTCTGTGCTGAAGTCTGTTGTACTGACAGGATTAGTTGAGCTGTTTACCGTTGATCAGGAACAGAGGGTTCAGGAAGTCAAACTTCAGCATTTTCTTGATGTTGGTCACAAATGGATCTTTTGGGTTGTTGAGGGAGTCAATGTCGACGCTGAACGCTGTGCTGGTCACCACATCCATACTGTACGCCCCGAAGAACCTGAACACATGCAGACAAGAGAAATCTATTATCATCATCATCATCTGATAAACATATAACCTGTATTCTCTATAAATAGTGAATGTTCTCCATGAATCTAATCAGTCTGGGTGTCACGAATCCAGTCCGTAGCCTTCCGTCTGCTCACCACCAGATTTCGTCTTCTCTTTACATTGACTCTCAAACCACACAGACTTTTACATGTCACTCCGGACTACAGTTCCCATGATCCATTGCACCGATTGCACACACACAGCTGAAGGCACTGATTACTCATACACAGCTGAATCCATTCAGACACGCTTTATAAGCCTTGGACTTCCTCTTTCAGATGGCTGAGTATTGTCTAGCTTTTATTGCTCTCATAGTGATAGCTACTTTACGGAGCCCTTCCATGTTTTCTTAGTCTAAGTTTAAGTCTATTTATAAGATCCTCGTACTTGTTTTTAAGGCCTTGCACAATTTAGCTCCTGTGTATTTGTCCGGTTTGGTGGCAATTTACACCCCCTCTAGATCCTTGAGATCAGAAAATCTACAGCTGCTTTGCACTGCCAGGACAAAATATAAACATAGAGGTGACAGAGCCTTTTCTCGAGCAGGCCCTAAATTGTGGAATGACCTCCCTCAATCTATTCGATCTGCCAAATCCTTTACCCATGTTCAAAGCTATGTTAAAACAACATCTTTTAAATTCAAATGGAGAGCTTTTTTAAATGGGTTATTGTCTATGTGTGTTTATGTGATGTGGATATGTTTATTTCTGCTATCTTGTGTTTTTTAGCTTGTGATTGTGAAGCACTTTGGGCAACGTGAGTTGTATTAAACTGTGCTATATAAATAAATAAACAAACAAACAAACAAACAAGTCTAGTCTTGTTTATCTAGTTTATAGCCTGCCTTGGATCTATCTTTAGTCTTGTCGTTTTGTACTCTGTTTGCTCCTGTCTGGATTATAGCTCTCGTTATCGGATTAGCCCTTGTCAAGCCCTCTGGATGTTGTTTGCAGATCGAAGACCCACGCTTGTCCTAGGAATACTCTTGTGTCTTGCCCCTGCCATACTTGTTTGCTGTTGTTCGACCCTGCCTGTGTTTTGACTATGTCTATGAATAAAAGCTTGCACTTGGATCCGCTCGACTCGCGTCTCGTCGGCTCCGTTACACACGGTGTATATCATTCATTGTCTCAGTCTTCCCTGTTTGACCTGGTTTTCCCTTATTGTGTCTTTATTAGTTAACCATCCTCACCAGTATGTCCCTTGTTAGTCGCCCTGCTTAAGCTCCCCTTTCAGTTCAATTCACGGTCAGCTATTGTATTGGTTGCATGCTGCTTGTGTTTCCCTGTGTTTGGATTTATCTTCATCTTCTTGGATTATTATTAAATGTTATTTTGGACTACCATCGTCTTCGTGAGCTTCTCTTCTACAAGTGCGTGACACTGGGAGTTTATATAAAAGGCTATTGGTGAGGCATTTGAACACCTTTGCTCTGGTGACTATAGTGATACTATTCAGATAGCAAGAGGCCATATGTGATATTGTGTAAGACTCTTGTGTGTGCGTCTCACTCTTTAATATCCACGGCTTCTCCTCGCGTGGCTGTTTTCCCCAGATTATCAACCAGAATGTGAGAGTGAGTCTTCATGATGCCAAACATCTACAGTGAGAAAAGGCAGTATATCATCATCATCATCATCTCAAACCATCTTCAGCTCAGTTCAGCTCCACTCTGGGTTTCTCTCTAATATGACTGCAGGTTTATCTGTGGCATTAAACAGAAGAGGACATGTATGTGTGAGTGATTTCAGACTCACAGACCTCCTTTAACCTCCCGCTGGTGAAGGACGGCGAGAGGACGCTGCGGATCCTCCTCCAGTCGTCGTCTTCAACGATGGACACGGCGTCGTACAGCGGCCCGTTCAGACCGAAGTTCTGCCGGTTCAGAGGACAAACAGAGATAAAATGACAACACAAGCACAAACTCTAACATCTCATTTTTTTACCATCACCATGTCCGTTTAGGGCCTCTGTCATATTTCAAAACACATTTTGTGAAATAAATGACATTTCTACGTTCTCAGTGCGTCAACTCATTATTTGACGTGGCTGATTTCATTTCAGAATTAAGATTGAATGATGACTTTACCCTTCTGTTGGTGAAGAGAGAGTAACATTCTTTAACCAGGATGGTTTTGATGATGGATTGGTCCATGATGGACAGAACGGGCTGCCTCGCATCATAGAATCTGTGAAAAACACAAACAATATTAAAGGGCATCTATTATGCCCCTTTTTACAAGATGTAATATTGGTCTTTAGTGTGCCTAGAATGTGTCTGAAGTTTCAGCTCAAAATACCCAACAGATAATTTATTATAACATCTGGAAAATGTCATTTTATAGGCGTGTCTACAAAAGAGCTGTTTTGGTATGTGTCACTTTATATGCAAATGAGCTGCATATTCCCACCCCCGTCACCAGAAGAGAGCATAGTGTTTACATCTCTGCTTTGCATACCTACAGCAATAAACAGTCGGTAGCTACGTGACTGAGAGCGAGAGAACCTGTGTTCAGCCATACATATGGGAAGCCAAACACACCGAAAATGGGATGAAACAGCGTGACAGACTCGACAGTGCAAGGAGGACGTGTTTGCTAGTGCCACTGAACGGACAGCATGGCGCTGATCAATTAAAATACTTCTATAACGTATGCATACAAATACAGTTAAAATGTTAGCTAAGCACTATAATGACATGACATTCACAAAGCAGTCTGGAGTAAAATGATTTGCACAGACATAAACGTATTTAGGGAGATTTTGAGGCGCATTACCTTCAAAAATAGAAGTAATCCACTGCGTCCTCAGTGGCTCAGATGTTGGGAGAAAATGAAGACTCTTAAGGCCCCAATATACTTCAAACGAAATCGAAGAACGAACTGATATGATGTCATATCAAACAAAAAATAAGACGGTTGGATACAAATGTATCCGCACCTGTACGTTCACTCGCGGAGAGACTTTAACGATTCGGAGAAGGCATTTAATTCCTGGAAAGAATGCCATGGTTGTTGTGTTTAGGGGCTAGCGCAAGCAGCGCGACACATATTTACATTAATCTACACCCAAAAACGGCAGCCCTAGTGAGACTGATTTGGTTTAATGGGGATTAAAAAATTGGTGGATTTTTATCATTGTAGGGTGGTTATGTACACACCCTGCCAACACACATTTATGTCCAAACACCTTGTAAAAGTGGATTTTCCATAATAGGTGCCCTTTAACATTAAATTCAGAAGAATCATTCAGTTGATTTTAGTCATGACTTTCTATGATTGATACATGTTCAGTATTTCATAATGATCATTATCATCGTCAGCTCTGATTCTTCATTACAGATCTCATAAAGCTTGTCACTGATCTCATAAAGGCAGCGTTAAACCTTCAAGCATGTTTGTCATTATATTTCAAACTGATGTTCACATCTGAATCAGTTCTGTTCCATTTGTGTCAGATGTTCTGATCTGTGAGGTTTCATCCGTTAGTCTCACACTCACCCCCAGACTCGTCCATACTTCTTGAAACACTCCACATCAAAATTATGAAACCCCTGAAAGTGCAGAGACAGATGTGTTCACGTTTAGAGTAAAATCCATAGAGTCCAAAGACACCCAGGTTTACGTTAGATTCACTTATTAGATCTTCAAATGTGCTCTATGAGATGAGATGGACTGACGGTGAACCAGGAGATTATTAATGTTCAAATGTGTCCAAAGGTCAGTTTAACATGATAATGGATTCATGTGCTTTAAGGCTAAAAACTCACCTTCTTATATTCCAGCATCGTTCCGAAAAATGGAAGGGGTTTAGGACCCGGGATGCCCAGCTTCTTGAAGATACCATGAGGCCAGTATCCATATCTGGAAATTACATCAAAACTGTATGAATAACAGCTTTTTAGACTGTTCTTAGACAGATATTATGACATTAACAGCAGCAGATTTTGCTACTGAATGCTTTGATTATTAGACATTCAGCAGAAGAATGTCACATGATGACTGTAATTCTTCAAACTCATTACTTACTGACTCATTTATATTGAGATTCCAGAACTAGAACTAATTATTGAGTTTAACAGAGTGTCAAAAGTCACTTACATGAATAGAAGTGCCACAAACAGCATGAGCAGAGCCCATGTTTCAGCGGAGAAGAACAGACTGTAGCTCATGGTTTCTGCTCCGGGACGCTCAGACTATAGAAACACTGGCGACGAGGAGCAACAGCTTTATTCTGCTCTCAGATTACACATTAACCAATGAAGAAGATGCAAACACGAGTGTGTTCAACCTCTGAACAGCCTCATAAACACACCCACAGCGTCACGCTCACCTCTGACCAAACTTACTGCAACTAACAGTCTGTTTACTGCTGAATAGCTCTGAGCTGAAGTCATCACCCTTACGCAAAGAAATATATTTCCTACTATATGAATGATCAATATATTAAATGACATAACAGTATATTAGAAATTATACAGAATAATATATTGTGTAAAAATATTACAAATATTGAATAATACAAAGGAATTCAGCCTGAGCTGGAGGCCTGTCGTGATAAGTCATTCCCAAATGTACGCCTGATAGAAACAGGCGAGAAGTTGTCCAAGGGGCCACAGCTTTGACTACAATGTATAAATATATTGTAGAAACTGAACAAATCAGGCTTCAGTTTCCTGTAAAGACGCTTTGCAACAAGATTGTATCGTAAAAAGCGCTATATTATCAAATATTGGAAAATCTTGCTTGTTTTATTTCCATTGAATTCTGTGTTTCTTTTTGGAACTGACTGATTAAAGGTCTCATTGATATGAACTTATGCACCTCAGTTTTTGAGTAAAAAAATAGCATAATTTGTGGATTATTTTGGAAATATTAAATAAAGTATGAAACTTGTTTTATCACACTAGTGTACTTCAATGTTTAACGTGAAGTTTGTTTTGAAATGCTTTTATCTTGTACAAAATAGCACAAAGTCACACTTGCGGTGTTCCCAGTGAAAAAGATGCACATTCTCTCTATATGCTGAATTAATATTTTAACTCTTTATGACTGTGTAAACTGGTATCAACGTTTTTAAACCAACCCACATTTCAAGCAACTTAATCCGGTCTGTTTTTGAGTAAAAAAATAGCTGTTGGAACAAAGAAGGAAGAGGACTGAGGTGGTCTGGTTTTCCCACCAGATGGATGAGGACTGCATTTAGCAGTTTAGTTTCAGGTTGCTCTCTCTGAAGGCTTTTGTTAGCTGTAGTCGCGGGGCAGGTCTGGACATATTCTCCTGGGAATGTGGGAAGGAGGTCACAGCTATGAAACTGGTTAGATGGTAAAGGTGACGTGTGTCAGCTCTGCACCTAAAGGAATCTCACTAAAATGAATGACTGTTTTCAAACAGGTCTGCCGTTGGTCATCAAACTGAACATCCTTCCCTAAATGCACTCCATTGGTTGAATCAGAAATTTATATAGCAAATTATTTTTTTGTCCAAAAAATCCTCTATTGTGTGGTGTCATTACGATTATTTAACTGCTCCCAATCGAGATGAAGCATCCCCCAACTCAAATCGTAAATATCAAACATGTCTCTGACGTAATATCTGCGATAGCCAATGAGATAGAGCAAGTGTCACCTACTGGATGTTGCATGCTTCTATAGCTGAAACTTAGCGTTAACAAACATGCTACGAAAGCAGAGTACTGAGAAAGAACATCAACCATATTCTTTTTTATACTTTGTTTTTCACTGTGAAAGAATGCGCACAAAGAGAGCCAGCTGACAACGTCAATTGTTCTCCATTTGTTTTTCTTATCTAGTCACGTTTGATCTCGTGAGTCTCCGTGAGATCACGTGTCACTGTGAAATCGTTCCTACAATCAACAAGCGTGTGGTCTTGCGGTCTGGTCGAATCATCAAGTGTACGCGTTCAGAGGATTATAAGGCTACAAATTGATTGAAACTGTCTTCATGTCTGTGGCTTCCCATGGTTTTAAAATCGGTTAAGGTCTGAAAATCATCTAGTGTGTGGCCAGCCTTGATAAGAGCAGCCCAGAAAATGGAGCGTAGTTGGAAGAAAACAAAACTAGAGGAATTTCGTATTGCATGGAGGGAAACTATTTCTACCTACAGAAAAGCTTTAAAACGGCTAAATCTGATTACTTTTAAGAAAACAAACACAACCATAGGTATTTATTCAATACAGTGGCTAAATTAACTAAAAATAAAGCAACAGGTGCAGACATTTCCCAACAGCACAGCAGTAATGACTTTATAAATATACTTCCAAGATTGATACCATCAGAGTGAATATTATAACCATGCAGCTGTCAGCTACAGTATCACATCAGATGCACTGTAGATCCCCTGAGGAACAATTCCACTCATTTTCTGCTAAATAATTGTATTTACAGTCATAATTTAGACAGTACTATGGTACGGAGATTGCTCTCATCAGAGTTACAAAGTGACCTCTTATCATCCGATCGTGGTTGTATCTCCCTATTAGTGCTACTGGATCTTAGCACTGCATTTGACACCATCGGCCACAACATAACTATTCTTTTGAATAGACTAGAAAATTATGTTGGCATTAGTGGAATTGCATTGGCATGGTTTAAACCATACTTAACTGACCGTCACCAGTTTGTAACAGTGAATAAAGAGGTATCATATTGATGACAAGTACAGTATGGAGTACCACAAGGCTCAGTACTAGGGCCATTGCTTGATGTCATTAGGAAACATGGTGTTAGCTTTCGCTGTTGTGGTGATGACACTCAGCTCTATTTCTTTGCGGCCCAATAAAACATACCAATTCACAAAGATAACAATGTATAGTTGCTATAAAAAAACTGGATGACTAAAACATTTCTACTGCTAAATTCTGTGTTAATTATTGGACCAAAAATCTCTGCGTTTAATAACCTAGAACACTGTCTAACACTTGATGGCTGCTCTGTCAAGTCATCAGTTTAGATCCTGGGTGTGCTATTTGATAGCAGTCTTTGTGTGACAGCCACGTTTCTAACATTTGTAAAATAACATTTTTATTTTATAATCATGCTGATTACTTATAAAGCCCTGAATGGTTTAGCACCTCAGTACTTGAACGAGCTCTTATCGCATTATAGTCCTTCACATCCGCTGTGATCTCAAAGCTCTGGCCATTTGATAATACCTAGAATAGATCCTTTTCCTATTTAGCGCCCAAAGTCTGGAACAATCTACCTAGCATTGTTTGGGAGGCAGATACACTCTGTCGGTTTAAATCCAGATTTAAGACCCAGCTCTTTAACCTGGCTTACACATAACAATACAATTCAATTCAAGTTTATTTGTATAGCGCTTTTCACAATACAAATCGTTGCAAAGCAGCTTTACTGAAAATTAACGTTTCTACATTATATTTAGTACTAGCTTATCAGTGGTGACTATGTAAAGTTTATGTCCATATGGCAGAAATGTACAGTAAAAATCATGCAGTTAGTTAACTACACTATAACAGCAATGATTAGTTTGTTTAGCAAAATTTGGTAGTTTTGTATGTTGTTTCAGGGTTGGCATCATCTGAGGTCCTCTGAGGCATTGGCATCATCTCTTCTCAGGTGTTCAGTCATCTCAGATCTTCGTAAGGGCTGAATCCAGACTGAAGCTTGTGTAATTCCTGCATAGCACTACCATATGTACATACAGTACATAACACACTATCACATATCTACACTTCCCATAGCACCCAATGTACTTGTTACATTGTAAGAAGAATGGTATCTGCGCTAATATTAGTCTGTTTCATTCCCATTCTGAGGTCACTGTAGTGACCCAGATCCAGTCTGTATCCAGTCCAGATGGTGGATCAGCACCTAGAGATGACCACAGCAGTTCTAAATGTCAGCGGAGACCATGTCAACTAGATGAGCCTCAGAGACAGATATCCTACAAAGACCTCGTCAACTAGACGGCCATTGGCACAGATCCTCAGCAAAGACCACGAGAACCAGATGAGTCCTCTGCACAGAACCTGTGGCCAGCTCCAGCCCCCCCCCCCCAAACACACACACACACACACACCTTTTGGCTTGCTAAATTGGGGACATATGATATTTGGCAATAGTTCACAAATGCTATTGGAAGAGGACTGAACTAAACTGGATGATGACATCACTTTTTTGTTTTCTACAGAGCTGCTTTATAGATTAATTGAACTTGTTCCATAATTAATCAACTTTACAGTTATTAAACTGAAATTAATCAACAATGAACTGACTTTAACTGAAAAATGTACTGTTTATTATTGTGTTTTTTTAGAGCTGCTTTACAGCAGATTTAAAAAAAATTGCATCATTAAAATATTTTCCTGTTTAACACTGTAAAGCATGCATTTCTGCAAACATTTTTGATACATTTTATTTCAGTTTTCCATTTAATTTCTTTAAAGGTTAATCTAATTTTTTGTTCTTTCAAAAAAGTAAAATCCCTAAATATGAATCTCATGGCATCATCATTTGCAGCCCAATCTAGCTAACATTTTCTACAAGTTACTAAACCTCTCAGTCCAAAAGCCCCTGAGAATCTTCCTCTTCACTACATCTGTTCTTTTATTTTAAAAGACTAACTAAACAGCAAATGAACGATTTATGATTTGTTGTTGTTGTTACAAATGTCTTCTGAGAGGGAAACTTTCCGAGGCTTGAACTGGAGTTTGATGGGGTTCTTGGGAGAAAGCAAACCACTGACGCTGAGCTCCAGAGGAACCTGTGAAGAGCAAGAGAAGGTCAGCGTGAGTGAAGGAACGCAGTCCTCCTGTGGGACCATGTGGTGGATCCGTCTGCTCACCTGAGTCTCGTCACACACGGAGACGTCGAACCTCTGCAGGATCTCCACGATGGCCAGCTTCATGGTCACCTGAGCAAACCTCATTCCGATGCAGTTCCTGGGCCCCAGACCGAAGGGCATGTACATGTAGGGGTCGATCGACTCCTTATTGCCTTTAGTGAACCTGAGAATGAGGCAGGAGAGTCACTTCTTCTCGTAACGAGGATCTGTACAGACAGTTATTCTAAAGAACCAATGAGATGTTGAGCTTTTAGTAGAAATCTAAATGTTTTCATGCTGTTAGATTGTTCATGTATTCAAAACTCTTTATTCAAAACATAGTTTTTTTGTCAGAAAGCTTGAATGTAGTCTGTTCAACATTGTGTTCATAGCTTTAAATACACTGCATTACTGCTTAACCCTAACAGGCTCGTATAATGAGTAAAACAGGAGAAACTCAAACCTCTCGGGTTTGAAGCTCTCCGGGTCGCTCCAGTAATCCGGGTCTCTGTGGAGGGCGTATGTCGGGATCATCACCACCATGTCTTTAGGGATGAGGAGGCCGTTGATATCCACCGTTTTCTTACAGACCCGCTCAAGACGTCCAACAATGGGGAACAGCCGGAGAGACTCGTTCAGCGCCGCGTCCAGATAGTCCATGTTCATGACGCCTTCATAGTCCACCGGAGCCTTCAACACACAGTCAATGGCTAAAGTTTCAAAGCCTCACAGTAATTCTGATGAGCGTTTCATTCTTTTCTTTCTGTTATACCCTGTTAGGGAAGATCTGGTCGATCTCCTCCTGCAGTTTATTCATGGCCTCTGGGTTGTTTGCCAGATTGTAGAAGAAGAAGGACAGAGTGCTGCTGGTGGTCTCATAACCGCCGAAGATGAAGATCATGGACTGCGAGAGGATCTCGTGGTCGCTCAGACCTGCACAGGACACGGTGAGAGGAGTGTCTTCAAATATGGTACAAGGTCTTATTTTATGGTTAACTATTTGAAATGATTCACCTTTCTCTGGGTGTTCCTCGCTGCTTCCATGCTCAGATTTCCCTGCTGTCTGAGAATCAACCATCAGCTGCAGGAAGTCAACTCTCTTCTGCAGGAAGGTCCATGCAATTACATTTCTTGCATTTGGCAGGCGCTTTTATCCAAAGCTACTTACACTGGATTCAAGATATATATCAATTCATGCATTCCCTGGGAATCAAACCTATGACCTTGGCGTTGTTCATGTGAAGTGTTTGTCGTACCTTCTTGTGGTCACTGGCCACTCTTTCGGACTTGATCTTCTGTAGGGCAGCAAAGAAGAAATCGGTCACAGATGTTGGGAAAAAGGCAAAATCCATTTTCTCCAGGACAGGGGTGATGAAAGGAAATAAAGCTGGTGAAGAAATGGAAAAGGGTCTTAACAAACAGGATGTTCATGAAGTTTCCTACACTTAAGACTGTTGAACTGACAGGATTAGTTGAGCTGTTTACCGGTGATCAGGAACAGAGGGTTCAGTAAGTCAAACTTCAGCATTTTCTTGATGTTGGTCACAAATGGATCTTTTGGGTTGTTGAGGGAGTCAATGTTAACGCTAAACGATGTGCTGGTCACTACATCCATACTGTATGCGCCGAAGAACCTGAAAACGTGCGGACAAGAGAAAACTATTATCATCATTTTCTGATAAGCATATATTCTCTATAAATAGTGAATATTTTCCATGAATTTTGTATGTCTAGGAAGTTATAAAAGGTTACTGGTGAGGTATTTAAACACCTTTGCTCTGGTGATTATACTGATACCATTGCAGCTCTGTTCTTATCTATTCAGATAATAAGAAGCCATGTTTAATATTTTGAAAGACTCTTGAGTTTGCAACTCACTCTTTAAGATCCATGGCTTCTCCTCGTGTTGCTGTTTTTCCCAGATTATCAACCAGAATGTGAGAGTGAGTCTTCATGATGCCAAACATCTAGAGCGGAGAAACGGCAGTATATTACATACAGGCAACAGTGATATTTTAATATCAAACACACACATCCTCCTCAGCATGAATCATTCTGTAGTTCAAATGAGTCTTGAACTGATTTCTTGTTTGTTGGAGCACAATATTACTGCCTTCAAGTAACACTTCACATAAGAGATATTAACTATAGGTATAACGCTTATTTGCATGAGAATGAGACAGAGAAAGATAATAGGATACAGCATAGGGGTTGAAAGATAAATCAATTCGTGGATAGATTCTGCGAGCTTAGTTTTTAACTGCAGATGGCACTCTAGGCTAGTTTTTAACCGCACACTCAAACGCTCACGAAGAAGAGCGCTTGTGTGTTCAGCTGAGTAATGTAAATGGTTAAATGTACTTGTACCACGACAAGCAGAGTACGGCTGTTTCTAAAGCAAGCAGCGCCGTCTGCTGTTAAAAACTAAGCTAAAAATTGTTTCAAGAGAGAATTGCGATGCATTCAGAAAATCGATTTATCATTCCACCCCTGATATAGTCTCGTGTAGCCAGACCTTCAGACTGACGGCTGAAGATCTGGAATCCATGGCAGCTTTCATTGGCCAAGGCCCGCCCATGATGTCGCCACAATAACAGACCGGTGTGTAAAACTCTTGGACGTATTTTAAATATTCTACTTTGAATATTTCACATACTTTTGAAAATCCAGTGTTTAGTTGATCCTGATAAGCACTCGTTGTCACTGCTGTAAACACGACGGCTTTCTTCTTCGATGAGGGGGTTTAGCGTCACGACATCTTTGTTTCCAGGTGGAACGTTAAAGAACGCGACACACACGTCTCCCGGAAATCCGACGACGACTTCGAAACTCCTGAAGAGTTTCCACTTTTGTGTGCCGTATGCATCAGACGTTTAGCCAGCGGTCCGTGGTCATGACGTCTGAGGCTGTGACTACCCCTAATACAGCATCAGTGAATCCTAATGTGAATCATTTGCTCAGTTCAGCTCCACTCTGGGTTTCTCTCTAATATGACTGCAGGTTTATCTGTGGCATTAAACAGAAGAGGACATGTATGTGTGAGTGATTTCAGACTCACAGACCTCCTTTAACCTCCCGCTGGTGAAGGAGGGCGAGAGGACGCTGCGGATCCTCCTCCAGTCGTCGTCTTCAACGATGGACACGGCGTCGTACAGCGGCCCGTTCAGACGGAAGTTCTGTCGGTTCAGAGGAGAAACCCAGATTAAACACATATTGTTCCATCAGCCTGAAAACATTCAAATGATGCATAAAAATAGGAAAAAATACATATTTATTATTGCAATTTAAAGAATTTAATTTTCTGCTAAAGTGTCTTTGTATTTCAAAACACATTTACAAAATAATCTACATTTCAAAATTCTCAAAGGATTTCAGAACGATGATGATGATGATGAAGAAGAAGATTATACCCTTCTGTTGGTGAAGAGAGAGTAGCATTCTTTAACCAGGATGGTTTTGATGATGGATTGGTCCATGATGCACAGAACGGGCTGCCTCGCGTCATAGATACTGTGAGAAACACAAACAATATTAACAGTAAATTCAGAATAATCATTCAGTTCATTAAAATCATGACTTCACCAGAATTTGTAATTTGATTCACTTTCAGTATCTCATAATGACCATCATCGTCGGCTCTGATTCTTCATTACAGCTCTTATAAAGCTTGTCACTGATCTCATTTCATTTCAAACTGATGTTCACATCTGAATCGGTTCTGTTTCGTTTGTGTCAGATGCTCTGATCTGATTATTTGAGACTGATCTGTGAGGTTTCACACTCACCCCCAGACTCGTCCATACTTCTTGAAACACTCCACATCAAAATAGTAAAACCCCTGAAAGTGCAGAGACAGATGTGTTCAGGTTTAGAGTAAAATCCGAAGATTCATAGAAGACGCTCTGCATGAGGACTATGAAAAGAAATGAAGCTATATTTATTAAAGCGAGAAGATCTTCAAACCTGTGCTTTGAGTCGAGATGGACTGACAGAAAACCAGTCCATCATCAACATCCAAATGTGTCCAAAGGTCAGTTTAACATGATAATGGATTCATGTGCTTTAAAGCTAAAAACTCACCTTCTTATATTCCAGCATCGTTCCGAAGAACGGAAGGGGTTTAGGACCCGGGATGCCCAGCTTCTTGAAGAAACCATGAGGCCAGGATCCATACCTGGAAATTACATAAGAGCCAAGCAAGTCCTGATTTTACTGAGTTAGATGTTGACCAAGAGGCATATGTGACCCTGGACCACAAAACCAGTCATAAGGGTCAATTTTTCTAAATAAATAGAATAAATAGGCTTTCCATTGATGTATGGTTTGTTATGATCGGACAATATTTGGCTGAGATACAACTATTTGTAAATCTGGAATCTGAGGGTGCAAAAAAATCTAAATATTGAGAAAATCATCTTTAAAGTTGTTCAAATGAAGTTCTTAGCAATGCATATTACTAATCAAAAATTAAGTTTTGATATATTTACGGTAGGAAATTTACTAAATATTTTCATGGAACATGATCTTAATATCCTAATGATTTTTGGCATAAAAGAAAAATCAATAATTTTGACCCATACAATGTATTGTTGTCTATTGCTACAAATATACCTGTGTTACTTATGACTGCTTTTGTGCTGCAGAGTCACATATTAAAAACTGCTTTTTAGACAGATATTATGACATTAACAGCAGTAGATTTTGCAACTGAATGCTTTGATTATTAGACATTCAGCAGAAGAATGTCACCTGATGATTGTGATTCTTTGAGATTCCAGAACTAGAACTAATTATTGAGTTTAACAGAGTGTCAAAAGTCACTTACATATACAGAAGTGCCACAAGCAGCATGAGCAGAGCCCATGTTTCAGCGGAGAAGAACAGACCGTAGCTCATGGTTTCTGCTCCGGGACGCTCAGACTATAGAAACACTGGCGACGAGGAGAAACAGCTTTATTCTGTGCTTACATTACACATTAACCAATGGAGAAGACACAAACACGAGTGTGTTCAACCTCTGAAGACCCTCACAAACACACCCACAGCGTCACGAATGTTCATCAAACAACTGCAGCACGATCAGCAGCTTACATAAACTGCCAAGACTAGACTTAGTTATCTAAAGACTGTTCAAAACGTTTTATATTCAGTTGCATAAAAACATAGATTGGTCAAATTTGATACCAAAAAAATAACCCTGATTGCCCATTGGTTAGACTAGTTCTTCAGTCACATAGTGGCTATGTTTATGCAACTGGATATTGTGTTTACTCTCTGTTCTAGTCACAATTCCTGCACCAGGCGTTTTATTTCTTTCTTATATCTTTTCTTTTTTATGCCTCTTTCCCTAGAATATGACCTGTTTGTTGTTTTCACTTCTCAGGTGAAAGACAAATCACATGATCCCTTTGAATAATTGTTTGCTCTGGACAGCATTGAACGGAGAGCAAATAGAGTCTCATGTTTCTCGAAACGTGTTTCTTTCTTATTCAGAATCTAACTATGGACTCATATGTGACCCTGGAGCACAAAACCAGTCATAAGGGTCAATTTTGCGATATTGAGATGTATGCATCATCTGAAAGTTGAATAAATCATCTTTCCATTGATGTATGGTTTGTTATGATAGGACAATATTTGTAAATCTGGAATCTGAGGGTGCAAAAAAATCTAAATATTGAGAAAATCACCTTTAAAGTTGTTCAAATGAAGTTCTTAGCAATGCATATTACTAATCAAAAATTAAGTTTTGATATATTTACGGTAGGACATTTCCAAAATATCTTCATGGAACATGATCTTAATATCTAATGATTTTTGGCATAATAGAAAAATGTATAATTTTGACCCATACAATGTATTGTTGTCTATTGCTACAAATATACCTGTGTTACTTATGACTGCTTTTGTGCTGCAGGGACAC
The DNA here is from genome assembly GCA_027422415.1 of Schizothorax lantsangensis. Classification (NCBI taxonomy): domain Eukaryota; kingdom Metazoa; phylum Chordata; class Actinopteri; order Cypriniformes; family Cyprinidae; genus Schizothorax; species Schizothorax lantsangensis. Next base: position 45,290,179 of record CM049841.1, read on the forward strand.
ATATTGTATAAATATAAACATAATTGTGTAAATGTAAATGCAACTTATTGGATAAATGTAAACAAATCTATTGTAAATGTAAAAGTGATTGTTGCGTAACATCATATAAATGTAAAAGTAACGGAGCATCTGATCAATAGTATTTTCCTCCAGTATTATCATAGTATTTTTTTAATTTGTGAGACGTTCTGGAGTCTGTTATGTTTCCAGATAAGCATGCATCACTGGGATGAAGTGTTTATTTCATGTCTTTAACCTGACGTTTATGATATTCAGCATGTTTTCAGCCTGGTTGAGTCTTTGTAGACCAAATTAGTGAGTGTTTTTATTAATGCTTGTGTTGACTCTCTCTCCTCTTATCTTACGGTTCATCTTTCCTCGTCATGTTTCAGCTTCTGTCGATCAGTCACTGACAGCGGTGAGGTTTTGACACGCACATAACATCATGGTGTGTGTAATCAGCAGGTGTACACTAATTAGTTTCACGGCTCTTATGCTTTGTCAGTATGTAAACGTAGCATCTGCAGGGGTTTACAGTCTCTCCGTCAATCACAGAAACCAGCAGTGTGATCCAGTGGCTCCTGGGATGCTCTGTTTTCTCTCTAAACTGCATTTGATTGTGCAAACATTAACCAGAGTCCACCGACACCAGCCCACATGTCAAGAGACTCTATTCTTCATGGAGGAGGAGTGAATGGCTCGTGTTGTACTGTTTTCGCTGTGTCACGCTGTGTGTTTATGAGCACGCAGTCGTTCCCAGGGCAGGTCTGGGCATGTTCTCCGGGGAATGTGGGAAATAACTCACAGAAACCTATGTTAGACGATACAGATGACCTCACGTCAACTGCAATCTGACCTAAATAATGACTGTTTCCAAACAGGTTTCCCAGACACTCCTCCAATCTGCCACAAACAAGGCCTAATAAAGTCACAAGTACACAGAAAAAAAATACTACTAATTTTTTTAAGGTAAGTGATTGCAGACAATTATTTTAGCTACATTTAAATTACTAAGTTAGTCAAATGTAGCTAAAAATAAATTGATTGCAACCACTTACCTAAAATTTTTTTTTTTTTAGTAAATTCAATTTATATATATATTTTTTTCAGTGTAATGGTATGTTAATATTGTGGTACTTAAATGTATAAATATATTTACATTACACATTAATATACACATTAATTAATACACATTAGTTAATGAATATCCACCTTATTTTGTAACACAGAAGTAAGCTTTTTTTCTGTGTATGTGGTAAAAATATACAATAATACAAACCAGCATGTTTATGATTATGACAATTAATTAAAATAGTACAAGAAATACCAGTATACATCATAAAGCACAAATGACAAACTGACATATCAGTTGTAAGTGAAAGTCATCATAAAGTTTATGATTAGTTTTGTTGAGATACTCCATTGATGGAAGGGAGGGATGCTAATGATCTGTGATTAGAGGCTGATTGCTTGACTTTTATACACGCACAGCAGTAAATGAGTGATATAAGCAGTGTATGAAAATACATTTCAGCTACAGGGAACCTCCTCAGATCTCAAACATTAATGTTACTTCCAGTAACATTAAAATTACATTTGTTCAGAGTTATCTGGAGATTGAAGTAGTATCTAAGTATAAATACCTGGGGTTTTTAATTGATGATTCTCGTTATTTTGGGCCTCGTATTCAGTACCTTGTGAGGAAATTAAAGTCGTTTTTTAGAGTCTTTCTCTTGCAGCAAGGACGAGATTGGTTGCAGCTATATTTTTGTCAGTGTAGGATTACTGTGATATCATATATATATGCATGCACCTAAGCATTGTTTGCGTTGGATTCAGTTTATCAAGGAGCATTAAGGTTCATCACAAATTCAAAAGCCCTCATCATTGTTTATTGTGCTCTCGGGTGTTGTCATCCCGTAGACTTAAAGGGGTCATATAATGCCCATTTTCCACAAGTTGATATTATTCTTTAGGGTCTTAATGAAAAGTCTGTAACATAGTTTGGTTAAAATGTCTCATTGGTAGTGTAAAAAACACCTTTTTCACCCTGTCATAAACAGCTCAGAGCAAGCCGTATTGTGTCCTTCTCCTTTAAATGCAAATGAGCTCTGCTGACTCCGCCCCTCTCTTCCGAGCTGCTCTGAGGGAGTGTTTCTCGTGAAACTTGCTAATTAGCACTTTATTAGGAAAGGCGATTTGCAAAGATTCATTTAAAAAAAACTTCTTCTGGAGGTGAAGCTGGATCACGAATGATTCGCGCGAACATAGATGCATTTATGTAGATCGAGGGCGCATTCCCTTCAGAACCAAACGTAATCCTCTGTGTCTTCAGCAGCTCAGATGACGGAGTAAATGACGACTGCTATGTTCATCATTACATCCAACAACAAAACACCTCAATCGCTTAGGAGACGTTCTTGTCTACATCTGCTGGTGAAACAACTGATGATGGCTCACTCAGGGCGGGGCTAAGGTAAGACACCAGTGCAGTCTGTGCTGAAACACTGCTGTCAATCAAACTATTGTGGGCGGGGCCTCCGTCCGTGTGATTTTCCACAAGTCACACAGAGAGCGGCTCGATTTGAGAAAGGAGAAAACATTTATTACCAGGGTCTTATTACAATAAAAACACTGAGTGGGTTTTTATCATTATAGGGTGGTTGTGTACACACACTGCCAACACATTTCAGTTCAAACTACTTGTAGCATTATATGACCCCTTTAAGCATTGGTACTTATTTATATATAAAGTCATTTTATGTTTACTTCCTTCATATTTACAGCAGAATAGCTTTCAAAAAGGTGTAAAGAATTATGGGCTTCTGTCACAGGACTATTATCTCATAAGCATCCCTAAAGTTCGTACTAATAACGTGCATTCAGTTATGCTGCTCCATTTGATTGGAATCACCCTGTCACAAGATAAGTTACGCTTAAAAGAGTTGGTATCACTAAATGAGCAAGCCGTTTATATGTATTTTAAAGGAGTCACCTGATTGTTTTGAGTGAATTGTGTATGTAAACTAATGTATTTAGTTTTATGTGTAACTTCTCCTTTAAATGTGCTGCCTATCTTGGCCAGGACCCTCTTGTTATTAATTCCTGGTTAAATAAAGGTTTAATAATCTGGTGTTTAATAACGTTCTCAAAACGTAAGCACAGAAACGCCCCTGATTTGTACATCGTTTTATTTCTGAAACATTTTTTTAAGTGTTTCTTGTTTCAGAAGAACATTTGAACGTCACTTTCCCATGATGTTATTGTCCTTCTCGTGACAACTTAGGAGATAAACAGAGAATATGAGTTCACTTTATTAGTGCAGTTCAAGGCGATCACAGAGTAATCTGCATCATGTGAGGTGTTTATGATCGGTATAATCTTCTCGGTCAGAGGGCAGCAAGCTCAGTAATTCACTACTGGTTTAGTGCACTATTAGTTTATAGTGGTTCTGGGTCATTAACACACAAACAGTTTATGTAGATCAGAGGTATCATAAAGTGTGGTGTAGCAGTTAAAGATATAGAGTTAATAACAAAAAGGTTGTAGGTTCGAACCATACAAGGCCTGATTATGAGCCATCTCATGTATATCCTTTTAATCTAACTCATAAGATATCATGTCTATATATAGCTATGTGACCCTGGAGCATTACAAAAAGCAGTCATAAGTGTTAATTTTTCGAAATTGAGATGCATCATCTGAAAGCTGAATAAATAAGCTTTCCATTGATGTATGGTTTGTTATGATAGGACACACATATATATATATACACACGCACACACAGGAGACGCGCGCGCACGCGCACACACACACACACACATGCTGGTGACACTGATGATGGCACTCACTCACACACACACGCAAGGTAAGACACACAGTGCAGTCACACACACGCACACACACACACACACACACACACACATGTGCTGACACTGCTGTCAATCACACTATTGTGGGCGGGGCCTCACACACACGCCGTGTGACGTCACACACAGAGCGGCTCACACACACGATTTGAGAAAGGAGAAAACATTTAACAGATTACAATAAAAACACACACACACACACACCCACACACACACACGAGTGGGTTTTTATCATTATAGGGTGGTTGTGTACACACACACACACACACACCACACACACTCACACACACGCACACACACACAGTCACACTTGTACATTATATGACCCCTTTACATTGGTACATTTATATATAAAGTCATTTTAGGTTTACTTCCTTCATATTTACACAGAATAGCACACCACACACACTCACACACACACACGACACACACTGTAAAGAATTATGGGCACACACACTCTCACACACACACAAAGTTCGTCTAATAACTCACAGTTATGCTCTCCATTTGATTGGAATCAATTACAAGATAAGTTACGCTTAAAAGAGTTGGTATCACTAAATGACTTTATATGTATTTTAAAGGAGTCACCTGATTGTTTTGAGTGAATTGTGTATGTAAACTAATGTATTTAGTTTTATGTGTAACTAAATGTGCTCTCTTGGCCAGGACACCTCTTGTTGTTAATTCTGGTTAAATAAAGGTTTAATAATCTGGTGTTTAATAACTCTCTCACACAACACACACACACATGATTTGTACACGTTTTATTTCTGAAACATTTTTTTTAAGTGTTTCTTGTTTCACAAGACACATTTGACGTCACTTTCACACGCATGTTATTGTCTCACATTAGGAGATAAACAGAGAATATGAGTTCAGTGCAGTTCAATCACAGAGTAATCTGCACACATGTGAGGTGTTTATGATCGGTATAATCACGTTCAGAGGGCGCAAGCTCAGTAATTCACACTGGTTTAGTGCACATTAGTTTATACTGGTTCTGGGTCATTAACACGCACACACAGTTACAGAGGTATCATAAAGTGTGGTGTAGCAGTTAAAGATATAGAGTTAATAACACAAAAGGTTGTAGGTTCACTCACACACACACACACACACACTCATTATGAGCACACTCATGTATATCCTTTTACTAACATAAGATATCATGCATATATAGCTATGTGACCCTGGACACAAAAAGCACATAAGTGTTAATTTTTCGAAATTGAGATTTATACACACACACACACACACTCACACACACACACACTCACACACACACACACACACACACACACACACACACACTCACTCACACACTCACACACACACACACACACACGCGCACGCACGCGCACACACACACACACACACACACGCGCACACACACATATTGACATGCTATCTTATATTAGTTGAAAAGGTTAATGGAAATATTTTTGACTGATATTGTGTCAACAGAGTTGATCATGTTTATGTGCTTATATGCGTGATTTTGATTAGAAGAAGCGCTGGAGATGTGTGTGCGTGCAGACTCTGTCAGAGTGACGGTGGAAGTCTGCAGCGGGCTGTGAGTGACTCGTGCCCGGCGAGGAGCGCTTCCTCCGGGGCAGCAGAGGGCGCTGTGGCCGCTGACCCGCGCGGAAGACTCTCACGGCTTCATCGCTCCGCTGGTGCGTCTGCTCTCTGTTTTATCTCTTTATTTTGCTCTGTATGCTTGATGTGTTTCCCACTGTAGTGCTTTAATGTCATGATAACGAGGTTTTTCTCGTGGTTATCTCGCTGTTTTGATGGTTTCTGGAGAAACGAGCAGAAGCCACACGTGTTTAGTTTCTCACATATCAACTTATTATTAAATCCGAACGTAAATGTGTTAAAGAAGGAGGCTGTACTGTAAAAGAGACCGGGGCTAGTTGTCACATAGACAGAAACTGTGAGGATTTGAGTCTAAACTAATAAACAAACGCGTTTTCTCTGGCAGATGTTGTGTTTAAACACTCGGTACTTCAATGAGTGCACACTTGTGTCTCCATAAATTATATTATGCTCATATTTATTGGTAATCTTTTGGGTAACAGATAAAACACATACATTTAGGGACTTTTAACTGAAAGGTTGAACTGGTTTCTAAAACAATTAGTATTTCCATCCACAAAAAATGTCATATATGTGATAATTTACCCTTTCAGCTAATAATAATTGCGTTAATATTCACTTATGAAATTACCAGAGTTTTATTTAAACATATTTAACAGAAGGTTATGGTCTTTTTATCGTCTTTGCTGTGGACTAGTTATAGTTAGGTCGCAGGTTAAGTCCTCTGTAGACTCGGTTCAACTGGTTTTCATTGTGTCTGTTAAGTGGCGGGAAGACGGGGTCACGTGGGCGCTCTGAGGGTCGTGTGGCGGGAAGACGGGGTCACGTGGGCGCTCTGAGGGTCGTGTGGCGGGAAGACGGGGTCACGTGGGCGCTCTGAGGGTCGTGTGGCGGGAAGACGGGGTCACGTGGGCGCTCTGAGGGTCGTGTGGCGGGAAGACGGGGTCACGTGGGCGCTCTGAGGGTCGTGTGGCGGGAAGACGGGGTCACGTGGGCGCTCTGAGGGTCGTGTGGCGGGAAGACGGGGTCACGTGGGCGCTCTGCGGGAAGACGTGGGCGCTCTGAGGGTCGTGTGGCGGGAAGACGGGGGTCACGTGGGCGCTCTGAGGGTCGTGTGGCGGGAAGACGGGGTCACGTGGGCGCTCTGAGGGTCGTGTGGCGGGAAGACCGGGTCACGTGGGTGCTCTGAGGGTCGTGTGGCGGGAAGACGGGGTCACGTGGGCGCTCTGAGGGTCGTCACGTGGCGCTCTGAGGGTCGTGTGGCGGGAAGACGGGGTCACGTGGGCGCTCTGAGGGTCGTGTGGCGGGAAGGGGTCACGTGGGCGCTCTGAGGGTCGTGTGGCGGGACGGGGTCACGTGGGCGCTCTGAGGGTCGTGTGGCGGGAAGACGGGGTCACGTGGGCGCTCTGAGGGTCGTGTGGCGGGAAGACCGGGGTCACGTGGGCGCTCTGAGGGTCGTGTGGCGGGAAGACGGGGTCACGTGGGCGCTCTGAGGGTCGTGTGGCGGGAAGACCGGGGTCACGTGGGCGCTCTGAGGGTCGTGTGGCGGGAAGACGGGGTCACGTGGGGGCTCTGAGGGTCGTGTGGCGGGAAGACGGGGTCACGTGGGCGCTCTGAGGGTCGTGTGGCGGGAAGACGGGGTCACGTGGGCGCTCTGAGGGTCGTGTGGCGGGAAGACGGGGTCACGTGGGCGCTCTGAGGGTCGTGTGGCGGGAAGACGGGGTCACGTGGGCGCTCTGAGGGTCGTGTGGCGGGAAGATGGGGTCACGTGGGTGCTCTGAGGGTCGTGTGGCGGGAAGACGGGGTCACGTGGTTGTTCTGAGGGTCGTGTGGCGGGAAGACGGGGTCACGTGGGCGCTGTGAGGGTCGTGTGGCGGGAAGACGGGGTCACGTGGGCGCTCTGAGGGTCGTGTGGCGGGAAGACCGGGTCACGTGGGCGCTCTGAGGGTCGTGTGGCGGGAAGACCGGGGTCACGTGGGCGCTCTGAGGGTCGTGTGGCGGGAAGACGGGGTCACGTGGGCGCTCTGAGGGTCGTGTGGCGGGAAGACGGGGTCACGTGGGCGCTCTGAGGGTCGTGTGGCGGGAAGACGGGGTCACGTGGGCGCTCTGAGGGTCGTGTGGCGGGAAGACGGGGTCACGTGGGCGCTCTGAGGGTCGTGTGGCGGGAAGACGGGGTCACGTGGGCGCTCTGCGGGAAGACGGGGTCACGTGGGCGCTCTGAGGGTCGTGTGGCGGGAAGACGGGGGTCACGTGGGCGCTCTGAGGGTCGTGTGGCGGGAAGACGGGGTCACGTGGGCGCTCTGCGGGAAGACGGGGTCACGTGGGCGCTCTGAGGGTCGTGTGGCGGGAAGACGGGGTCACGTGGGCGCTCTGAGGGTCGTGTGGCGGGAAGACGGGGTCACGTGGGCGCTCTGAGGGTCGTGTGGCGGGAAGACGGGGTCACGTGGGTGCTCTGAGGGTCGTGTGGCAGGAAGACGGGGTCACGTGGGCGCTCTGAGGGTTGTGTGGCGGGAAGACGGGGGTCACGTGGGCGCTCTGAGGGTCGTGTGGCAGGAAGACGGGGTCACGTGGGCGCTCTGAGGGTCGTGTGGCGGGAAGACGGGGTCACGTGGGCGCTCTGAGGGTCGTGTGGCGGGAAGACGGGGGCGATGGAGCCTGCAAGAGGGCGCGTGTCGTGTGGGGGTGGGTCAGAGGTGGCACTGCTACAATGCTCTCTGGTGGTCGCTGGTGTGAAGGGTGTGGTCTAAGCTCGACGGGGTGGGTGGTGGCCGGGGTCATCGCTTGGGCGTCACGGACGTGAGGCGGGAAACGGGGTCACGTGGGGTGCTCTGTCGTGTACGGCGGAAACGAAGTCCCTAACAGCTTTACAAAAAGAGAAGCCCAAAGTCGCGTATAATACGCGGACTTAGCAACTGTGTTTACAGTGCTGGTGTCTCAATCGCGTCGTGTGATGATCCGCTCTGACGCTGTTGGAAATAACTAATCATTTTTAGGTATTAACGTGTTTTTAAAACAGTCAAAAATCCAGTGAATTTCTCTTTTTGTAGAATGTTTTGATAAATATTTTTTTCATATAAAAATATTTATTTTATCTTAAGTTAACATGATTGACAGATACTTACATTAATCAAAAAACAATATAGTAATTAATAGTAAATACTATAGTGTTATTGAACCATACCATAGTAAAGTACTTGAATTAGTTTGTGGTACTGTGGTAATATAACATCTATAGTTATTAGTGCTGACGAACGATTAATCACATCCAAAATAAACGTTTTGTTTACATAATATATGTGTGTGTACTGTGTATATTAATTATGTATATAAAAATAAACACACGTGTGTGTATATATTTAAGAAAAATATGTTAAGTTTATATATTAATATATGATATAATTTATATAAATATATAAATGCAAATATATTTTAAAAATATATTCTGTATGTGTGTGTATTTATACATAATAAATATATACAGTACACACATATATTATGTAAACAAAAACTTTTATTTTGGATGTGATTAATAGCTTGACAGCACTAATAATAATATAAACTAATGACTTTACCCAATACTGTACTACATTTTCTACTATAGAGTATATTATACTACAATACACTACAGTTTACTGTAGTAAAAACTAAAGTATACTACAGTATTTATATATAGTTAATATTACAGTATGCTGGAGCATTCATTAACAAAGTGTTGTAAATACTGTAATATATACCGTATAATTCACTTTAGTGTTTTTGAACCATACTATAATATAGTATTTACTATAAATTACTATAGTATTTTTTCATGTGGGATGTCATGAGATTGAGGTCAGTAACGCTATTTTTTGTAGTAAATTTGATCCCTATTGAATCTTAATATGAGCAATGATCATTATTTAATTCTCAGCTGATAAGTATCCTATATTAAAGTAATAAACAAAGTTTTAATCTATTATGATGGACGATCACATTCAGGGTTTCAGTTTAACTTTTTCACTCACCAGCCAATTTGGCTACTAAACTTTTAACTTACTGGCCATTCATAACTTGTACTTGCAAAAAAATAATAATAATAATATTTTTTTACCAAAATAAACCAACAGCTGTCCACAGTGGATGTAATAAAGTGACCATTGCAATTCACTTGAACTTTGTGTCAGTACGTCATAAATAGAACAAGGCATACTGTCGTGTCGCGCCGCATCAGTGTAGACAGCATCACTGATCATAATGGGTTCTACTGTATTTCAGTCATTTTTGGACTCTGAAAACCAGTGCACCAGCAGTGCCGTTATTTGTCGGATATGTTCAAGTAAGCTAGATATACGCAGATGCTGCACAATTAGGCTGCATTGATTTAATACATCATGATGACTCACGTGTTCGGTATTTGCACTAAATCTGCACTTAAATGAATTTAGCTTGATCTTGGATTGTTTGGTTCTTCGAAGCTCATCCCGGAGTTGTTGTCATAGCAACAGGTCCGTAAGCTCAAACCTGCTCGGGAGCAGCTTATTTCATGTAAACAGGATTAGATCGCATCTTTTAAACAGATATCACTGATACTTTATTAGAAGAGTACCCTACTGATCCAGGGACAGTTGTTTAAAATAATTGGCTAATAATTAAAAAAAAATAATTAATAATTAATTAATAAATTAATAATTTAAAAATTATTAATTATTAATAATGTTGTGTAGTCTATAATACTATAGACACAGACAGTTATACTCATTGAAATATTTATTCATGATAAAATAATTACTTTAGTTTATAATTGTATTGGAGATACACGCATGTTATACAGTTAATCTGAGCTGTGCATTAATTTGAGTGATGACAGATATTATGGGATGTGGCTTGGAGCGCAGGAGATGCAGATAACTTGATCTTAACCCTTAATAAACTTTAATTAATGCTGTCACTTAACAAAGCTGCTTCAAAGATAAAATTTAATTAATTGCTAATGACAACATTGAAATTAAAATGTAAAGCCTGTACAAATACTAGAAATTGAGAATATAAATAATTGGGAATCATTTAAAAAAATTAATAAGATAAAAACATTTCATTTATCTATTATACCATGTATATTATAACATTTATGTAGTGTTGTCCGCTTGGCTGTTTCCTTATAAAAGTCCAGAAATTTGTCAAGTTTTTCGTCAGGTGTGTTTTTTAACGATATGATGTCATTACGTGCCGCCAGCCAATCACTGCATTGCTGATCGTGGTCTTGAGTATCGATACATCTGCCCTTTTAGACTAATACGCAAATTCGTTAAAAGAACTAAATTGGCCAGAGATGACTTGTCTCGATTAGAAGATCTGGCTTCTTTCAGGTCATCTCAGGTGTAATGAAGAACGGACCCCTGCATGGAGAGCAGTGTTGCCAAGTCCGTGGTTTTTACGCATAATTGGGCTACTTCATCACTGTTGTTTTTCATGTCCGTGACCCCAATAACGTGATATTTAGCCGCTAAAATTCAAACCAGTTTCGCCCCTAAAATTAACCAGTGGAACCCCGTCAAAAAACATGTATTTTACCCCCAGAACACATGTTGTGAAACCCTGGCAACCCTAATGCAGATATTCCTTTGACCGCTTGATGTGGTTCACAGCAACAGCTTCCAAATACAAATGACACACTTAGAATCAACTCCAGACCTTGTACCTGCTTAATTGATGTAGAAATAACGAAGGAATAGCCTACAGCTGTCCATGAAATGGCTTCAATTGTCCAATTACTTATGCTCCCTTGAAAACCTGGGGAGGTACATATTAAAGAGCTGTAATTTCTTAACCTTTCCTCCAATTGTGATGGAAACCCCCCCCCCCCCAAAAAGCTCAGAGTCTGCACTTTAAGCCCATATTCTTTATATAACTGTAACTTGAATATGTTTTGGTCAACAGGTAAAATTATAAAAATTGTGCCTGTCCAAATATATATGGATCTAACTGTATATGTGTTAATTTATGTAAATGATGTGTGTTTTTCAGCGCTATCATGGTGAGGACATACAAAAGGAAGACCAGCCGTGCGAGTACGGCTCCTGACACCATGCTGAAGGCCGTCCGGCAGGTGCTGGTGTTCAAGAAAACCATCCGCAGTGCGGCCGAAGAGTTCGGCATCAACTACCGCACGCTAGCCCGCTACTGCACCAAAATCCCCCGTGAGGAGGTGGAGGGGAGCGCGGAGCACCCCAGCTGCACCGTGGGCTTCATCGGTGCACGACAGGTCTTCAGCCCCGAGCTGGAGGCCGAACTCGTCGCGTACGTTTTACTGGCGTCCGACGTTTATTACGCGCTCCCGCCGCGAGCGATCCGCAAACTGGCGTACCAGCTAGCCAAGAGCCAGCAGCTGCAAACGCCGCCCTCGTGGAGGGAGAACAAACAGGCCAGCGCCGACTGGTTCGCTAGTTTCCTAAAGAGACACCCGCTGCTGTCCATCAGGACGAGTCCAGAGAGCGTCTTCAGCAGAAGTCACGTCCAGGTGTTTTACAGTAAGCTGAAGGCGCTGACGGAGCGACACCGTTTCAGACCCGAAGACATGTGGATCGTGGAGGAGATGGGAATCACTACGGCTCAGCGGCCGGATCGAGTGCTGGCTAGGAGAGGTCTGAAGCAAATGTCTCCGGACCGCGGACCCCTCGTGAGCGTCGCCTGCGTCGTCTCCGCCGCTGGTCGCGTGATGCCGCCCTATTTTGTGTTCCCGCGGGTGCAGTTCAGGGAGCTTTTCCTCAGCGGTGCGCCAGCGGGAAGCTCCGGCGGAGCCCATCTGAGCGGCTGGATGAGGGAGGAGCAGTTTCTCGCCTTCCTGCAGCATTTCACGCGACAGACCGAATGCGTCGCGGACAGACCCTGCCTGCTGCTGCTGGACAGCCACGCCGCGCACCTGTCCATCGAGGGCCTCAACTTCGCCAAAGCCAACGGCGTGGTGTCGCTGTGCTTCCCGCCGCACTGCTCCCAGCACCTGGAGCGCACGCTGTACGGCTCGTTTAAGACGAGCGTCAACGCGGCCGTCGACAGCTGGATGCTAGGCAGTCCGGGGAGGAGCATCACCATTCATCACGTCCCGGGAATCGTCGCCTCCGCGCTACCACAGGCGGCTACACCGGACAACATCACCACAGCGTTCAGAGCCTGCGGGATCTTCCCTCTCAACCCAAATGAGCCGGGGTTGGTTACGGACGGTCCGGTCGCTCCCAGCGGTTCAGACTCTCGCTCGGCGGATCCAGCAACAGCAGACCGAGACTCGGAGCGAACGGCCGACGCACGTCTCGACTGGCTCTCCTGCGATTACGCCGCTGCAGAGACCTGCAAATAAAACCCATCAGGACTCGTTTCTGGACTCTTCTGCGACACACCTGACTCTCTCTTTGTGTTTCGTAGTCACATACACTTTCTCTTTGCTTATACACTTTCTACAGTTCATCAACAACATTTCAGCGGTTTGGTTATTTTCTCCACTGTTTAATGAATTGTTTTTGTGTAAATAGTAATTAAATTAGACACATTTTAAATGCATAAATTGTGGGTTTTTCGTGACTCTAGAAAGTGTTTTCTCTGGTCTGCGTCATTAAGCAGCAGTTACGGCTGTGACAACATGCCCCGCTATAGTTCAGCGTTTCTTGGGCAATAACAGGTAAAAGGTGTTTTTTTATGTACCTAAATACCCTGGTGTGAGAAATATTCACCTGTGAATATTATACATCTCTACTGTATGTTTTATCATATTCCTGTCTCAAAAACTGAATACAATGAGCTGCAGCTCAATACATTCATGAATAATGAAGATTTTTTAATGTTTCTGAAAGAAGTCTCTTCTGCTCAAGGCATTTATTTGACCAAAAATACAGTAAAATGTGTTAACATTACTATTGCAATTTCATATAGCAATTTCAAATATTATTACAATTAAAAACAGCTGTTTTCTGTGTGAATATGTGTTAAACTGTAATTTATTTCTGTGATCAAATCTGTATTTTCAGCATCATTACTGCAGTCTTCAGTGTCACATGATCTTCAGAAATCATAATAATATGCTGCTCAAGAAACATTTCTGATTATTATAAAGCATTTCATCTTCTTACTATATATATTAGGGCCCTATGAATTCCTTTTTATTTTTTTCTAAATTAATTTTTTTCCATTTTTTTTTTTTTTTAATGGTCAAATGAAATTTTATTAATCAAAAAAGCATGTCCAATTAATTAAAATCTTGAAACTTATACAATTTAACATTAATTTATTAAAAGTGTAACAAAAATGACATGTTTAGGGCCGTATGAAAAGTTTTATTTTTTCTTACCTTATGTTTTATTAACAAATTCTGTGTTTTAGCATCTAATTATTTAAATGCATACAAACATTATTATTTATTCTTACAGTAGCTTATGAAATGCCCCCCCCCCCCCCCCTCAGAAATTCTGTGTTGTGTATTTAAATTTTACTGGTTATCAGATGAAGCCATAAAACATTGATTTATTCATATTTTAATTAATGAAAATTAAACCTTTACATTTTTAGGCAAATAAAGGGGATTTACTATTAAAATTAAAATATATTGTGATTATTTCTTAAAAAAATAAAGTTATTATTTTTCATCAGTAGTAGTATTACGTACATTCTACTAAATAATAGTAATATAGCTATTTCTGACACAATGTCTTCAAGTTAAACAGGACTTTTATTTTGACGGGTTGCCGAGTAAAGTTCTGTGTGTATATGATATGACTAGTTTTACTCAAATGAAATGGTAAAATGCTGGTTTTGATCAGTTTTGGAGATATTGTTGATGTATTTATGTCTTCATTGAGACGTCAGACGCTCTGTGTATGTAGTAAACAAAACCCTGCTCCATTCACACAGAGACACATGCAGGATTCAGATTTACATCAGATACTAGTCCATATCACCATTTGATTTAAGACCTACTTTTGATTAATTCATCCAAACTTTGATAAACTCCGTGACATTAAACTGTAAATTCAGTTTTTATGACTGGATTCCGTCTGTGTTTTCTGCATCACGGACATCATAGAGTCCTAATTTATTAAGTATTTTTCTGTATTAAAAGCTCCATTCTGTAAATAGCCTCTGCCAACAAATTTGTCCTTATAGTAAATACACTCTTTCTTTTTAGAGCTGCTTGACAGGGGAATTGAATTCTGTTTGCATAATTGAAATATTATTTTTTATTTATATTATATTGCTGCAATATTATTATTTCTTAATATCTTTGAAACAATCTAAGCTCTAGAGATAAAGGTGACGTAATTTGACTTGATCGGAAACGTGCTGCAGAGATTAAAGTACAATTTATGTCCTACAAATGATATTGTTTTTAGATGCACAGTGATAGTATGTAGTTTACATGTATATGTATATACATACAAGTCTTACGTTTATAATTACTATTCCCCGCCTCCAGTTCAGTCACGCGTTTGAAGATGAAACGTCACATCAGCGCATTGCATTCTGGGAAACAGTATCCCACGCAGCGTCCTCAGATGCATACATCAAATGTAGCAGGTAATCCGGGCATTCCATGCATACAGAGAATTCACTTACTGTTCACAGTATACACACAGCATACTGCAGTATAGTAGGAGTTGTATGATAGTATGCCATTCAGAACACAGCTTCTGTACTGATTTCAGTGTACTTGAGTTATATTTAGCAGATTCTGGCAAAAATAGTAGGTCATCCTGGTATTTCATGCATACAGACAATTTGCATACTGTGCGCAGCATACATAGTGCATGCTGCAGAAATAGTAAGAGTAGTATGATAGTATGGCATTTCGAACACAGCCACAGTCATGTACTTCATTCCTGAATGAATCAGCCGTTCGTTCGAACGAATCAATTAAATGAATGATTCAGTGATCAAATCAGTGACTTGTCGCCACCTACTGGCAGTTTTAGTTTCATTTTTAAAGTATCTTTTCTGTAATTTAAATAATTTAATATTTCTACATTCAAAATTGTATATTTAAAACATTAACCTCAACATGAATTTATTAATTTAATTACACTTATGCAAACTCTGAGCCTCATTAAACACCTGAAAATACACCTACAAGCCACTTCTGTGCCACCTATAGTACATGTTTATTTCTTAAATACTGATTTCATTTGATTGGATCTTATTCTACTTGTTTTTATTCTCTTCCTCAGTGAAAAGGTGCATCTGCTGTTGTCTCTCGCATCAAAATCCAGCCACATATTAGTTTAGAGCTGTTGTGGCATCTGATGCAGATTTCTCTCCTGATTCAGACCAGAACACTTTTTTCAGTGGAGAAAGCTTTATTATGGATTATGGATTCAGTTAAAAATGTCTCAATGCTGGATTTGTTTCAGGTTTTGTCTTCTCCAGATGTTAACTGATGGACTGGAGTGCTGTGGATTATTGTGATGTTTTTATCAGACTCTCATTCTGACGGCACCCATTCACTGCAGAGCATCCATTGCTGAGACACTGATGCAGAGACACATTTCTACAAACCTGATGAAGACACAAACTCTGGTGAACATGTATTCTGGTGTAAATCTTGTTTATTTAGCGCTGTGTGAGACGGATGTTAATATCAGCTGTAATGGAGGTGATCTGCTCCAGTAACACACAGCATCACATGTTTTCATGAGCATTGTACGAGTAGAGATGGATGATTCAGAAACCATTACAATGATCTGATTTAATCTCAATCTTGACACAACCTGTGAAACACATAATCGCACATAAACTCTGGTTTAAACACATTTATAGACATTATTTTGAGAAAATAGTTTGGTTATCAGACGTGGGCATCGCCATTCATAACTTCAGTATTACACAGATGGCTCAGTTGGATAGATTTATTAGAATATGTTTATGATTAATCAGATTTATAGCAGTTAAGATTGTTTTTGTTTTCTAAATTTAGCTTTGTCTAAGTTTAACTTTGTTATTTGTTTACTGTACACAAGCACTGTTTAAGATGTACTGTTTTAAAGCTGTAAATTGTGGTTGGTTTGATTTTGGTAGATCCTCACATTATTGAAAATGATTTTAAAAAAGGTCAGTTTAAAGTTATTTATTCTCAGATTTCTCTCAGGAAAGCCCTTGACCAACTACAAGATCTCCTATGAAAAATAAAATATTGTGTTTGAATATGATGTTTTAATGCATTCAATCAGAAATACTGAACAGCTCATTCAGGTTCAATTCTACTGAGAATAGTTTATTCTTTTAGTATGAGATTGTAAGGACTCTCCTACTTTAGCACATTGTGTTTGGTGGTTAAGACTTTTAATTTAAACTCATTTTATAGATATGTATTGTGGATTTACACTCTAAAATAGTTATACCAAGTATTGTTCACATTGTTTTCAGTGAACGTGCTGAGATTTGAATGTGGTTCAGTGAGGATCATTTCTCAAGCTCAGCTTCATTTATTTACTATTATATAATTTAAAATCAGTCATTCTCATGTATTTACATGGTTAAGTCGACATCTAGGCCTACAGTGAATTGTGTGTTTTCTAATCAGGCACTGAATGGAGAGCACATTAAAGGTCTTCAGAGCGACATTCCCAAAGCCACAGGAAGCTAGTTCAGACTTTTCCGTTAGAACCGAAAAGACGCCGGAAGTTAAAAACCTTCATGAAGGATCATATTTGACGGTAAGTTCAGTTATCAGCCTTTATTTAATATCGTGTCATGTTGTTCTGTGTATTTATAAGATCTTAACACTGCTGTTGTTCACTGAAAAGAACAAAAACTGAGCTCATGAAATGGATTAAAATCGAAAGTGAAAGTAAATATAACGGAACAGCGTTAACAGCACAAATACCAGAGAAACCAGGGGCGGACTGGGGCCAAATAGTGGCCCTGGACTTTTTGGCACAGAGTGGCCCACCAAACCCGGTCCGCAACACACCATAAATGACTGGCATATTCTTGACATTATAATTTGTCTTTTCTGGTGTATAAGGCAAATAGTAAATAATTTAAAATAATTTTTACGAGGGACAGTTTAATATCACTAAAGTTAAATCCCAATATTATCAGTCCATATGACACAATGCTCTGGTATCGCCTAGAAGACTTGAATAGTGCAGAATGCGGAATAAAAATAGCTGTCTTCTATGCGACTATATAGTCAAATATAATTGATTTCTGTGATCAAAGCTGTATTTTCAGCATCATTACTCCAGTCTTCAGTGTCACATGATCTTCAGAAATCATAATAATATGCTGATTTTCTGCTCAAGAAACATTTCTGATTATTATCAATGTTGAAAACTGTTGTGCTGCGTCATATTTTTTGTGGAAAATGTGATACCATTCAGTCTTGGGTAAGATTAAAAAATATAAATTAATATTTTTCTTCAACAATGTTGCATTAAATCAAAGATTATAGAATACAAAAAGGGACTTTGATTAAATTGATTTAAGTGACTGTAAAGATATTTACACTTATAACAAAGTACTTATATTTCAAATAAATGTTCTTTAACTGAGAACCATTATACCAATAATATAACCATTATTAATAATTGATCACAAATAATAACTGATAATAATTAAGCAGCATTAGAATGATTTCTGAAGGGACACTGAAGACTGGAGTAATGATGCTGAAAATTCAGCTTTGATCACAGAAATAAATTACATTTTAAAAAACATCCTAAATAGAAAACCACTATTTTAAGTGTAATATTTCATAATATTAGGCTATTGTTTTACTGTATTTTGATCAAACAAATAAAATCTTCTTTCAAATAAATAAAAAGCCTTAATTATTTAAAACTTTTAACCACCAGTGTGTATATAAAATAGGCTAATGCATGTGAATTAATAAGCAAATTATATTTTTATTAGGCCTATAATATAAGTCACTTTCCTTTGCACAGCACTCGATAGCAAAAGTCTTCAGATTTACAATGTTCTTAAAACTGAGAATAATTTTTATCGATTTTTAAACATTTTCTTAGACAAGCGAAATCACGGAAGAAAGCAGATTTACATGAACTCTTATCTCATGTCTGCTGAAAACTGCATTAGGCTATGTAGCCTACATTGTGACGAATAACGGCATTAAAATCTGAGAAATTTGAAAAGGCCAGTAGTAGTTTGCATTCCTGAAAATTAATGTCTGTCGTTTAGCTATACGGTTGGCAAATATTGTCTCGTCATGTTTAGCTGCTTGCATCTTACCTCAGCTCGCAAGTCGCGCGCAGCCCAGCGTCTGTGAACAGTAAATCCCGCCTTCTACACTTTGATTGGCTATTTCAAACATTTTGACATTGACGAGCGCTTTTGAGCCGCTGCACTGAGCCGGAGCATGCTAAATTAATTAGAATTTTTGAATGAAGTGGGCCGCATGGCCCGGGCCATTCATCTGGGCCCGATGGAAGGATATACGTACATTTACTACAATCCATTTTTATATATATTACGCAAAGGGCCGGCCCACATTGTACAGCGGCCCACCAGGAAACCTCCCGGTGCTCCAGATGGCCAGTCTGCCACTGACAGAAACCATTAGATTTTACCATGGTATTGAGGTTCTGTGTGTGGTTTTACCTGTGATTTTCATGATCTAATTGTGTGGTACTATATTTGGTTAATTTTAATTAAAGTAGAGTCCTAATAAAGTTTTAGGAGGGGAAAACATAAAATAAAAGACTATTACAATAACATATTTGCATAAGCGTGCAGAATTGAACATTTTCCAATATTATATATCGCCCAGTTTGTCTTTCTCTCTCACTTACACTCTTTCCAGTTTTGATACTGAATCTCTACATCAGAATCAGAATCAGCTTTATTCGCCAGGTGTGCGCAAACACACGAGGAATTTGTTGTGTTTTTTTAAGGAGCTCTTGGTACATACATGTATACATACATATCTGACATGAGAACAGAAACATTTAAATAGTAAGACTTAACAATAAATAATAATAATGTATATCAATCTGGAACAGAAGGTTTATGTACAGATTTGTGCATTATTTACTCTACAGCTGTATAGAAAATATGTATATTGTCACAAATCCTGGCCATGAACTTCTGTTCACTCACCACCACTCACCACCACCACCATCACGAGTCAAGCCAAGTCACGGTTTATCGTCACGAGTCAGGCCACGTCACAGCTGATCTGCCAGAGTCTCTTCACGTCTCAGCTCTTCAGCCAGAGTCTCTTCACGTCTCAGTTCTTCAGCCAGAGTCTCTTCACGTCTCAGTTCTTCAGCCAGAGACTCTTCACGTCTCAGTTCTTCAGCCAGAGTCTCTTCACGTCTCAGCTCTTCAGCCAGAGTCTCTTCACATCTCAGCTCTTCAGCCAGAGTCTCTTCACGTCTCAGCTCTTCAGCCAGAGTCTCTTCACATCTCAGCTCTTCAGCCAGAGTCTCTTCACGTCTCAGTTCTTCAGCCAGAGTCTCTTCACATCTCAGTTCTTCAGCCAGAGTCTCTTCACATCTCAGCTCTTCAGCCAGAGTCTCTTCACATCTCAGCTCTTCAGCCAGAGTCTCTTCACATCTCAGCTCTTCAGCCAGAGTCTCTTCACGTCTCAGTTCTTCAGCCAGAGTCTCTTCACATCTCAGCTCTTCAGCCAGAGTCTCTTCACATCTCAGCTCTTCAGCCAGAGTCTCTTCACGTCTCAGTTCTTCAGCCAGTGTCTCTTCACGTCTCAGTTCTTCAGCCAGAGTCTCTTCACGTCTCAGCTCTTCAGCCAGAGTCTCTTCACGTCTCAGCTCTTCAGCCAGAGTCTCTTCACATCTCAGCTCTTCAGCCAGAGTCTCTTCACTTCTCAGCTCTTCAGCCAGAGTCTCTTCACGTCTCAGCTCTTCTGCCAGAGTCTCTTCACGTCTCAGTTCTTCAGCCAGAGTCTCTTCACGTCTCAGTTCTTCAGCCAGAGTCTCTTCACATCTCAGCTCTTCAGCCAGAGTCTCTTCACGTCTCAGCTCTTCAGCCAGAGTCTCTTCGCGTCTCAGCTCTTCAGCCAGAGTCTCTTCACGTCTCCGCCGAACTGCCAGAGTCTCTTCACGTCTCAGTTCTTCAGCCAGAGTCTCTTCACATCTCAGTTCTTCAGCCAGAGTCTCTTCACATCTCAGCTCTTCAGCCAGAGTCTCTTCACATCTCAGCTCTTCAGCCAGAGTCTCTTCACATCTCAGCTCTTCAGCCAGAGTCTCTTCACATCTCAGCTCTTCAGCCAGAGTCTCTTCACATCTCAGTTCTTCAGCCAGAGTCTCTTCAGGTCTCAGTTCTTCAGCCAGAGACTCTTCACGTCTCAGTTCTTCAGCCAGAGTCTCTTCACGTCTCAGCTCTTCAGCCAGAGTCTCTTCACATCTCAGCTCTTCAGCCAGAGTCTCTTCACGTCTCAGCTCTTCAGCCAGAGTCTCTTCACATCTCAGCTCTTCAGCCAGAGTCTCTTCACATCTCAGCTCTTCAGCCAGAGTCTCTTCACGTCTCAGTTCTTCAGCCAGTGTCTCTTCACGTCTCAGTTCTTCAGCCAGAGTCTCTTCACGTCTCAGCTCTTCAGCCAGAGTCTCTTCACGTCTCAGCTCTTCAGCCAGAGTCTCTTCACATCTCAGCTCTTCAGCCAGAGTCTCTTCACTTCTCAGCTCTTCAGCCAGAGTCTCTTCACGTCTCAGCTCTTCTGCCAGAGTCTCTTCACGTCTCAGTTCTTCAGCCAGAGTCTCTTCACGTCTCAGTTCTTCAGCCAGAGTCTCTTCACATCTCAGCTCTTCAGCCAGAGTCTCTTCACGTCTCAGCTCTTCAGCCAGAGTCTCTTCGCGTCTCAGCTCTTCAGCCAGAGTCTCTTCACGTCTCCGCCGAACTGCCAGAGTCTCTTCACGTCTCAGTTCTTCAGCCAGAGTCTCTTCACATCTCAGTTCTTCAGCCAGAGTCTCTTCACATCTCAGCTCTTCAGCCAGAGTCTCTTCACATCTCAGCTCTTCAGCCAGAGTCTCTTCACATCTCAGCTCTTCAGCCAGAGTCTCTTCACATCTCAGCTCTTCAGCCAGAGTCTCTTCACGTCTCAGCTCTTCAGCCAGAGTCTCTTCACATCTCAGCTCTTCAGCCAGAGTCTCTTCACGTCTCAGCTCTTCAGCCAGAGTCTCTTCGCGTCTCAGCTCTTCAGCCAGAGTCTCTTCACGTCTCAGTTCTTCAGCCAGAGTCTCTTCACGTCTCCGCCGAACTTCCAGAGTCTCTTCACGTCTCAGTTCTTCAGCCAGAGTCTCTTCACATCTCAGCTCTTCAGCCAGAGTCTCTTCACGTCTCAGTTCTTCAGCCAGAGTCTCTTCACGTCTCCGCCGAACTTCCAGAGTCTCTTCACGTCTCAGTTCTTCAGCCAGAGTCTCTTCACATCTCAGCTCTTCAGCCAGAGTCTCTTCACGTCTCAGTTCTTCAGCCAGAGTCTCTTCACGTCTCAGTTCTTCAGCCAGAGTCTCTTCACATCTCAGCTCTTCAGCCAGAGTCTCTTCACGTCTCAGCTCTTCAGCCAGAGTCTCTTCACGTCTCAGCTCTTCAGCCAGAGTCTCTTCACGTCTCAGTTCTTCAGCCAGAGTCTCTTCACATCTCAGCTCTTCAGCCAGAGTCTCTTCACGTCTCAGCTCTTCAGCCAGAGTCTCTTCACGTCTCAGCTCTTCAGCCAGAGTCTCTTCACGTCTCCGCCGAACTGCCAGAGTCTGTCACACCCAGAGATTTAAGGTCAGTCCTTCGAGTTCCCTGTCTGGTGTCCAGCGTGAGGGATGCACCGCTGGTGTCTGCACGCGCAGCTGGTATCCAGCTGATGCTGCAGAACCTCCTGGTGTAGTGGTGCACGCTGCCGTGTTCCCCGAGGCGATGCCCGCTGCAGTTTCTCCAGAGGTGGCGGCTGATGCTGCAGAACCTCCTGAAGCAGCGGCGCTCTCTTTAATTCCTTGCATGGTGGTGGTGCCCAGTAATGTACTCGCAGCCTGTCATGTCACGGTCAAAGGTACCATTACTGAACTCTCTGTATTTGTTGAAACTCCTGATGTTTGGTGGCGGCATCCGCTGCAGAATCTCCAGAGGTGTCAGTGGTATCCACTTATCAGCTCTCACCCTGTCCTGTCACGGCTAAGGAGGCTGTCTGTGAGCTCTCGCCCTGTCCTATCACGGCTATGGAGGCCGTCTTTGAATCCTCGTCCTGCCCTATCACGGCTCTGGAGGCCGTTTGTGAACTCTCGCCGTGTGTTGAACTGGCCACGGAGGCCATTAATGAACCGTCCCTTGCCCATGTCACAGCCAGTTATGTACTATTGTCCTGCCCTGAGTTAGCCACGGAGGCTAGTTGTGAATTACCTGTTGAATCTACTCCGGTCTGGTGGTCTCTGCTCCGCCCTGGTGGGCTCCAGTCCCATCCGCTCCGCCCTGGAGGGCTCCTGTCCCACCTGATCTGCCCTGGTGGGCTCCTGTACCGTCTGCTCCGCCCTGGTGGGCTCCTGTTCTGTCCTGGTCTCCGGTTCCGCTCTGGTTCCCTGCTCCGCCTTGGTTCTCTGCTATGCCCTGGCTTCCTGCTTCGCCGGTTCTGCCTGGGTGTCCTGCTCGGCCGGCTCAGCCTCAGTCCCCGGTCTTCCCGCTTCCACGTGGACCTGGCCCTCCGTCCCTCCCCCTGTTCCGCCTCCGCTCCACCTCCCCCCTGGATTGTATTAAGGTAGGAGCGTCTGGAAGCCGCTCCTTGGGGGGGGGCTATGTCACAAATCCTGGCCATGAACTTCTGTTCACTCACCACCAGAGGTCACTCCTCCATCACATTGACTTTCACACCACACAGACAGTTACATATCACCCAAAGACTACATTTCCCATCATCCATTGCACTGATGATGCACACACAACTGATTGCACTGATCACACACAGCTGATTCCCATTTGCACACTCTTTATAAGCCTTGGACTTTCTCTCTGTGATCGCCGAGTATTGTATGCGCATATCGCTACCCTAGCCGATAGCTACCTTACAGAGCCTTTGTAGTAGTCATCATAGTTTTGCCTTGTTAGTTTTCCCGTGTTTGATACCTGCCTGTGTTTCCTGGATTAACCCTTTGCCTTACCGTTCGGACTCTGTTTTGCACCTCGTTTGGATTATTGCTGTGTACCTGGATTATCTCTCTTTGCCTTGCCCCTGTTGGATATTGTTCGCCGATCGTCGACCCACGCTTGCCCTAGGATTACTCTCTGCCTTGTCTGTGTTATACCTGTTTGCCACTGTCCGACCCTGCCTGTGTTTTGACCATGTCTCAAAATAAAGCCTTGCATATGGATCCGCATGTCTCACGTCTCGTTCGCCCCATAACAATATGTATTTGCATAGTAGTTGAGAGAGATGCAATAATTAGAGATGGAAAGTGAATTACAGACAAGAATTACAGAACACAGGTAATGATTAATGTGTTAGCTGTTTAGGCTGGAGATGGCATGGGGGGAAAACTGTTTTAATGCCTAGATGGATGTGTTAAATTGATAAGAAGTGATAGCAAAGATTTATATTGTTAGAAAATATTTATATTTTGAATAAATGCTGTTCTTTTTTACTTTTATTCATCAAAGAATCCTGAAAAAAGTATCACAGTTTCCAAAAAAAATATTTGGCAGCACAACTGTTGTCAACATTAATAATTCCAATAATAAATCAGCATATTAGAATGATTTCTGAAGGATCATGTGACACTTTAGACTGGAGTAATGGCTGATGGAAATTCAGCTTTGCATCACAGAAATAAATTATATTTTAAAGTATAGTAAAATAGAAACCATTATTTTATATTTTATATAAAATAATATAATTTTTGATCAAATAAATGCAGCCTTGATGAGACTTCTGTAAGAGACTTCTTTAAAAACCATTACAAGTCTTACTGATCCCAAACTTTTCAACGGTAGTGTGTGTGTGTGTGTATATATATATAGACACTTAGGTAAAAAATGTTTAATCTGTGAAGCCATGTAAGATATGATATCTCAAGAATTATGATTGCTGGCCTCTATAGACTGATAATTATATGATACAAATAAGAGGCACCGACACCTTTTTCACTTTAAAAAAATTAAATGTGCTGGAATAATGTCATTACAGTAAAATTTGGGTGAACATGATTTGTATTGTTCATTTTTAATGATCTTGTTTGGATGAAACTCATTGTGGAGGAAGAGCAACTATTAAACAATTGACCATTAGCAGAGGGTTTGATTGACAGGCGATCTGACCAATCAGAACACCAGTATCGGTGTCGTGCCAAAAATTTATCATCTGCCGAAAACTGATTACTGTCTGTAATCACTTTTTGGCAAGTGTAAAACTTTTTTTAATGAGTTTTATTGGACATTTAAAGGTATTTCATCAGGTAAAAAGGATTGCATGAGCTATAATCGGTCAAATATAACCCTCATGAATGCAATCAAGTCATTTAGCTCATGCAGTCCTTGTTACTTGTTGAAATACCCATAAAATGCAGTTTTACACTTGACAAAAAGTGATTACATACTCTACTTATTGAGTGGACTGTTCTTTCTGCCTCAAATCACTTTTTGGCAAGTGTAAAACTGCATTTTATGGGTTTTATTGGCCATTTAAAGGCATTTCAACAGGTAAAAAGGACTGAATGAGCTGTAATCTATCAAATATAACAACAATGAATGAAATTAAGTCATTTTGAGGCAGAAAGAACAGTTCACGCTTCGCGTCGGGTGGTTCTTTGCCTCCACGTTGTGCATTTAAAATCATTTAATGCATGGCTAGCCGTTGATTATCCCTTATTTTGTGCTTTAGGTACATATGAAAAGATGATTAGTTCACGTGTGCTGCTTGAACTGAGGCGCTACAGCGATCTGACATTAAAGAGCCACAAAACAGTATTTATTGTTTGAATTTCTTTAAAAATGACCAAATTTGAAAGCGGAGACCTTGTTTCATACCAGAAGTAACCTGCTCTGTGTTTTCTGTCAGCATGTTGTCAGTTTCCTCTCTGCTGTATTTTTGTATATTTTTCACTGCGTGAGAGTATGATGTGTAGCGCAAGGGGGCACTGCTTGTCGGAGATGGCAACCGTAACTAAGGAGGACGGGTGACATGTCTAAGCTTCCAGAGGGTTTATTGACTAGTGTTTCAATAACTAAACATCAGCTCTGAAAATAATCCTCATCAGATGTCATGATCAGTTAGTTGATATGTGTTACAGCAGCAGAAACACATCAAGCTCTGAACAGATTGATGCTTTTCTCCTGCTGCTGAAGTCAAATATGTTCAGTAAGACACAAGTGCATCAGTGAGCTCAGATACTGACCATGCTCATGAGGATCTTCTTCACTACAGTCAGTAAACCATCACTTTATGGATTCAGAAGAAAAGGATCCTCCACAAACTGCTGCAGCTGCTGAGTCTGAAGCTCCACATTCTCTTCAATCGCATTGTGTGTGTAGCGTTAAGATGTGTTTTCACGGCAATTACTGGAATAATAAACACAATATTATGTGTCATTTCTTCTCTTATGTTTCCATATGCAGGTCTGAAGTCAGTTTGTCATTATGGAGAACAGAGAGAGAGCTTCATCTCCTGATCACAGCTGTGTGTCTCTGAAGAGTGATGCGTCCATGCCTCTTCCTCTTACATTCAGTGATGATCCAGTGACCTCTGACCCCAGGTGAGATATTATCCAGTAAATTTCACTGTTTCAGCATTTCACCCATCCAAGTGCATACACACAGCAGTGAGTAGTGAACACACACACACACACACACACACCATGAACACACACCTGGAGTAGTCATTTTTTGCTGTGGTGCCCGGGGTGGAGTAACACATAGGCTGTAGTCTAGGGATCATGCGATCAGGAGTCTCTGTTCACCGGTTTTAACAAATCTGTTCTTATTAACCCTCTGGGGTCTGAGGGTGTTTTGGGGCCCTGGAGAAGTTTTGACTTGTCCTGACATTTGTGCTTTTTTCAGTTGCGTATAAACATATAAATGGATAAAGTCTGATAACACTGTAATCAGTACAAACTGGGCTACAATAATATGTGAGCAGCATGTATGTAAATGATTGTGTTTTTGAGAAAGCAACGTTTATGCGTGGTTAGTGATTTTTTTTTTTAAATCACTTGAATAAGGCCATAAAACACATACAGAACATTTGTTCACAAGACTTTTGAGAACTGGATCTTGTAGCCTAGAGTTTTTGCTTGTTCGCTCATTCAAAAATCATCTTGTTCACTCATTCACAGAAAACAATATATTGATTTAAATTTTCTAAGACACTTTGTTTCAAGGAGGCTTGAATGATCATGAATAATACTGTGATTCACACCTGAGAAGGCCCACATAATGAGCTGCATTATAAGCCTTTCAGTCAAGTGTGTGACTGAGTGGGAAGAGTTACAAGAAAGAATGTGAGGACAAAAGAAATTCATATATTTTTTGTTTGTAGTTTATTTAGAATATATTAAACTATCGCACAAAATAACTTGAGATTCACTTGCGAGTGCAGTTAAACAGTTTATTAGGAACAAACAAACAAATGCACAAGACGTCAAGACTTTGTGGGTGCAATATCCAACATATCCAAAACAGTGGAAGGAAACTTGAACACAGGAAAATGGGAGACAGCAGAAACTGCACGAGAAACCAAATGGATGTGAGCAACACAATGATCTGACAAAGGCTATATAAACACAACCAGTCAAAAGTTTTTGAACCGTAAGATTTGTAATGTTTTTTTTCTTTGTAAGGTCTTCAGCTCACCAAGCCTGCATTTATTTGATCCAAAAAAAAGTCCAACTAGTAAATGCATTCAAGTTTATGTCACAGAAACATATTATCTAATGTAAACAAGAAACATTACTTACTCGGTATAAAAGATCTCCTCCACTGGCTCAAGCCACGCTCGCGTTCTGTTTGTGAGGTAAATACAAGGCTTTTTCCTCTCAGCGCGTCTTCTGAGGTAAATACAAGGCTTATTCCTCTCAGCGTCTTCTTCCAAAAATGAAAAGTATCCAAGATGAACATGCTGCTGCTTTGTTTACGGTGATGTGGGCGTTTACATGTGGCGCGTCTCACATGGAGATTTGTAATATCAATAGCGCGAACAGCACGTGGGTGTGATCTAATTAGAGATAATGAGATCAGACGGGAAAAACTGGACCTGTCGTTGGTTTCATATGGATTACTTTATCACAGAATATTTGTTTTCAATAAGAGTTGCTTCATTTAAGATTAGACATGTCAAGCTTTCTGTAGATATATTTCTCATGTCTGTATGTAAAGTATTCGCTGAGTTTCAGTTCATTTTGATGACGCGTTTCTAAAAGCAGTTCGCAGAGATAGTGAAGACTGAGAGCGCACCCTGTTTATTTTCTTTATTTTACAAAAGCACAAAGTTGTGTTGATGTAGTGAGCGTACACATATAAAAGTAGACCCTTTACAGATTCAAGTGATGTATTACTTTTATGCGTCCAATCAAAAGTGACAAAGCATTTTAAGTTCTTTTCTCTGTCATCTGGAAAATATGCAAGTGCTCCTGCCAGCATCTTTGCCGACCCCAGGTGGTTAATGATCTCTTTAGACTGTGTCATGATTCCTGCTTGTCAGTCTCCAAATTTAAAAATAATCAAAATAATAATGATGATGTTTGTTCTGCAGTTTAAGATGTTGAAGACTCTGTAAGGACCTGCAGGGTCTTGTTTTATTCACACTTGTGCTCCTGAACACAGTGTACTGTTTGCACACATCTATTGTTTGTTGCAGATGTGAGTAAAATGCTCGCACTGTCGAGTCCTGACAGAGATGAGTTATGTGTTTATTTCTGTTTTGATCAAAAATCTGTGGTCAGAAGTTCAGTGATGGAAAATGAATTTGATCTCAATGTTCAGATATAAGAAACTTACTGGCTAACAGAGTCTCTGCTGTCAGCTTGAGGAGGAGCTTTTGTTTCCTCTTCATTTCTTAAAGCTCTTAATGAGTTTGTTCCTTTCCTCGTCACCTTTTGCTGTTCGCTAGAGGATTGTAAGACACTCTTTTCCTTTTCTTTGCATTTTCCTACTTTTCTACTTTGGAACAATGTGCATTAGAAAAAGTGTTTAAATGTTTAATGTTTTCTTCTTGTGATATTTCAGCAGAGCAGATGGAGAGGGAAGCATCTCTGGAGGAGCCTCTGTCTTCTGTCTGAACAACACGAGCGTTACAGCGTCTCTGAATAAACATGATCAACCAGTGAATGATGAACTACAGAGAGTCAAAGAGCAGCTCAAAACCAGCATGAAGAACAAGTATGAGAGATTATTTGAGGGACTGAAACTCCAGGAGAATGAAAGCCTCCTGAACAGGATCTACACACAGCTCTACATCATAGAGGGAGAGAGTGAAGGAGTGAATGAAGAACATGAGGTTTTACAGATGGAGAAAACAGCCAGAACACAACACTCACAAGACACTCCAATCTACTGCAATGACATCTTTAAAGCCTCAGCTGACCCAGCATGTGAGGAGAAAGACCAGATCAAGACTGTTCTTACTAAAGGCATCGCTGGAATCGGAAAAACCGTCTCTGTGCAGAAGTTCATTCTGGACTGGGCCGAGGGAAAAGACAATCAGGAGGTAGATTTCATGTTTGTGCTTCCATTTCGAGAGCTGAACTTGATCCGAGATCATCAGTACAGTCTTCACAGACTTCTGCTGGACTTTCATCCTGAACTTCAAGATCTGGACTCAAAGATTTATGAGGAGTGTAAAGTTGTGTTCATCTTTGATGGTCTGGATGAAAGCAGAATCACACTGATGTTTTCAGACGCTCAGAAAGTATGTGATGTGACTGAGACTTCATCAGTGGGAGTGTTGATGTCAAACCTCATGAAAGGAGAGCTGCTTCCCTCTGCTCTCATCTGGATCACCTCCAGACCAGCAGCAGCCAATCAGATCCCCTCCAAATACATCCACCGTCTGACAGAAATTCAGGGATTCAATGAGCCTCAGAAGGAGGAATATTTCAGGAAGAGAATCAGTGACCAGCATCAAGCCGGCAGAATCATCTCACACATCAGAAGAGCAAGAAGCCTCCACATCATGTGCCACATCCCCGTCTTCTGCTGGATCTCATCCACTGTGCTTCAGAAGCTCCTGGAAGAAGATCTGAGTGCAGAAATCCCTCAAACTCTGACTGAAATGTACATCCACCTCCTGCTGATTCAGATCAACATGAGGAACCAGAAGTATGAAGAGAGAGATCCAGAGAAACTCCTGCAGTCCAACAGAGAAGTGATTGTGAAACTTGCTGAAGTGGCTTTCAAACAGCTGATGAAGGGCAATGTGATGTTCTATGAGGAGGACCTGATTGAGAGTGGCATAGACGTCACTGATGCCTCAGTGTATTCTGGGATTTGCACTGAGATCTTTAAGGAGGAATCTGTTATTCATCAGAGGAAAGTCTACAGCTTCATTCATCTGAGCATTCAGGAGTTTCTCGCCGCTTTCTATGTGTTTTATTGCTATTTAACAAAAAACAAGGACCCACTGCAGTTGTTTCTTTATGAATTAAAACTTAGCAGGTCTGATGAACTCACTCTGTATGATCTACTAACATTAGCAGTACGGAAAGCCCTCAAGAGTAAAAATGGCCACCTCGATCTGTTCCTGCGGTTTATGCTGGGCATCTCACTGGAGTCCAATCAGAAACTCTTACAGGATCTACTGACACACACAGAGAACAGCTCAGAGACCATCAATGATACCACACATTACATTAAAGAGAAAATCAATGACGATGATGATTTTTATAATCTCTTAGCTGATCAGTCCATCAATCTGTTCCTCTGTCTGCTGGAAGTGAAAGATCAGACTCTGTCCAGAGAGATTCAGGAGTTTGTGAAATCAGACAAACACTCAGAGAAGAAACTCTCTCCTGCTCACTGCTCAACAATCTCCTACATGCTTCAGATGTCAGAGGAGCCACTGGATGAGTTGAACCCCATGAAATACAACACATCAGATGAGGGTAGAAGAAGACTGATTCCAGCTGTGATCAACTGCAGAAAAGCTCTGTGAGTGTTAATTATTAACAAATGAATAATCATGTTTAATAATGAGTCTGACTCTTTTAAAATGAACTGTTTCCTAAATGAGAGATTTTCTCTTAAATAAGTCTTAACCCTCTGGGGTCTGAGGGGGTTTCTGGAGAAATTTTGACATGCCCTGATATTTGTGTTTTTATAAGTATCTTAAAAACATATTAATGTCTAAAGTCCAATTACACTGTAATGAGCACAAACTGGACTACAGTAATATGTGAGCAGCATGAATGTACATGTTTGTGTTTTTGAGAAAACATTTATGCATGGTTAGTGAAAAACGGAAAAAAATTAAGTCACTGAAATAAGGCCATAAAGCACATAAATAACTTTTTTTCATAAGACTTTTGAGAACTAGATGTGGTAGACTAGAGTTTTTGCCAAAAAAAATATTGTGAAAATCATACTGCTGTCACACCCATGGACGTTTTGTTGTGTTTTCTTCCCCCTTTTGCTCAGTGTGACCCAGGTTTTTTCCCTTGTTTGATTTGATTAGTTAGTTCATCTGTGTCTTGTTTATCATCCACACCTATCTGCCCCTCGTTGGCAACCCTATTTTAGTTGGAGTCTGTTCTGTTTGCCTTTGTCCAAAATTGATGTCTATTGTGGATTACGTGTCTCTTGCCTGCCTTGTGTATATTACCCTCTGTGTGGATCATTAAAAACTGTTTACCTTTATCTTCTACGTCGTGCGTGTTTGATAGACCACATTACGTGACAGAACATCAGAGCGACAAAGAAAAGTTTAGCGGCCTCTTTCCCTCATGTTTGTTTTTGTTTTGATAGTTTTTCTTTTTATTAT
The DNA here is from genome assembly GCA_027422415.1 of Schizothorax lantsangensis. Taxonomy (NCBI): domain Eukaryota; kingdom Metazoa; phylum Chordata; class Actinopteri; order Cypriniformes; family Cyprinidae; genus Schizothorax; species Schizothorax lantsangensis. The sequence goes on from CM049841.1 coordinate 45,321,523, forward strand.
GCTGGAGCAGGGGGGATTGCTCTCTCGAGGACCATACTAGAGACTTTGTGTTTCTTGCCAACTACACACACTACCCGGACAACTGCCTCTGCTCTTTCTATCATGCTGGACTTAACGCCTCCACACGAGGGCAGTTGTCCGGGGACGGTCCTTGAGAGAGCCTCACCACCTTCATTGAGTGGGTGCTGGTGTCCTGCAAATCACAGCTCACCGTGGACATTGCGGACGATGACACCTGCCCCACTCTGGACCCAGAGCCCAGCCCACCATCATCCCGATGCGCGAAGGAGAGCGACAGAGCTGGAGATCGTCCCAGAGCCCGAGTCTCTTGGAGCGTCTGATAAGGTGTGTGTGCCGGCAACAGTGTTCGCCATGAGGGAGATGGTCATGGACAGCGAGAGTGCAGAGGGAAGCTTCGCCCAATGCACCATGGCCGAGGGTGAGCCGAGCTCAGTTGACTTTATATACTCTAACTTGGATTTATATGCGGACATGCCTTGTCTTCTCCCGCCATCATCTTCCGTCTGTCCCGTCACGACCACGGAGGTTGTGTTTGAACTATCTGTCTGCCCTGAATCATGTGTCTGCCCTGATATCTTTCTGCCCTGAGCTGTCTGTCTGCCCTGAACTGTCTATCTGCCCTGAAGTATCTGCCTGTGTGACAACGACCACGGAGGTCTTTCCCCTGTTGCTGGTGCTCCCGGTGCTGGGAGTGGCCTTGTGGTGTGTGTGGGCAGCACACACCATTCCTAAACCCCCTGAGCATTCTGAACTCCTGCCCAGCCTCCCTCTCTCACCACCTCTGTATCAGTCCTCACCATCGCCACCGCTGTCTCCTGGCAGCCCCTCTGCTCACCCTCAGCCCACCATCTGTGTGGTGGGATCGCCGCGGGTCTGCCAGTCTCCATCGGCGTCATGGCTGGAGGATCCCTTGTCTCCGCCTCCAGCTTCTGTGTCCTAGACTCCGCCTCTGCCTGTCGACCCAGAGGCTCCACCATGGCTCGAAGCTCCCTCCTCTCTGCCATGGCCCATTAGTCCAGCAGCTCTGCCGGGCTCCCTCGTTCCTCCAGCTCCACCTTGGTCCTCTGTTGCTCCGGCTCCACCACAGCTTTCTGAATCCTTGCCTCCGCCTCGGTCGCCGGAGCCATCTGTTCCGCCTTGGCCCTCTGAATCCTCCCCGTCGCCCTGGCTCATCGGTTCTCCATCTCGGGCTCCACCACCACCTGCTCCGCCACCATTGGCCAGCCCCATGGAGTCGGCAGCCCTTCCTTCACCTTGGCTCCACCGTGGGTCGATATCATGAGTGCTGCCTGGGTCCCGCCTGGCTCTTCCTGCTCCAAGTTCCTCCTGTCTTCTCCCTGACTCCTCTCTCCGTTGTCTCCATCCTGGCTCCTCCTGTTTCCTCCATGGCTCCTCCCTCTGTCGTCTCCTCCCTGGACTCTGTTCATCATCCTCCTCCCGGGTGTCCGTCCTCCGCCCGAACCTCCTCCAATATCGTATGCCTGCCTTCCTGCCAGCCCTTTGCCATCCCCTGTCACCATCCCATTCCACTCCTTTGTCCTCCTCCTAATTACCCCTCCGTCCCTCCCTTTGTTGTTCTTGCAGCGTGAGGTCACTCCTTCCGGGAGGGGGCAAACTGTCACACCCATGGATGTTTTGTTGTGTTTTCTTCCCCCATGTGCTCAGTGTGACCAAGTTTTTCTCTGTGTTTGATTTGATAAGTTAGTTCACCTGTGTCTTGTTTATCATCCTCACCTGTCTGCCCCTTGTTAGCAACCCTATTTTAGTTGGAGTCTGTTCTGTTTGACTTTGTCCGATGTTGATGTTTATTGTGGATTACGTGTGTCTTCTGTCTGCCTTCTGTATATTACCCTCTGTGTGGATCATTAAAAACTGTTTAACTTTATCTTCTACACCATGCGTGTTTGATAGACCACGTTACGTGACAACTGCTCACTCAGTCACAGAAAACAATATATTGATTTAACTTTTGTAAGGCATGATTTGTGTTAGAAAGGTCATATGCGAGGGAGTGACAATGGTCATGAATATTTAGTGATTCACACCTGAGAGACAAAGGGCCCTCCATAATGAGCCATCTGTCAGTAATGTGTCTGTGAGGCAGGAAAGAAAGAATGTGAGGAGATTCAAATAATGGGGGGTTTTATTATTTGTATTTTATTTACAACACAGTATAATCAAAATATTCACAGTGAAGGTCAAAGACACATTATTGAACATAGTGATCTAAACACAGAGACTTGAATAGTTACACTCCTTTGTGCCAATCATTCTTAGACTAACATTCATAGTGTTACAGTTTAAACACTCATACTACTTATATATCTTGTGGTTTTATATTATATAGAACATTTAAAACAATACATCCTGGCATCGTGAGACATTTATATGAACTGAAATGACACATATTTCAAAATGTTTCACTTGATTTCATACGTAGTCAAGAATTACAGTTTGGAAAATTCAAACTAGTAAAATGTGTACAAGTTACGTCACAATAACATGATAATAACTACTGTAACACAGGTAATCTTACTCATCAGAATGTACTGTATTAAGCCACGCATCGCATTGAGTTCTTCTTCTGAGGTCAATTCTGCTTTTTTCCTCTCAGCGCATCTTCTTCCAAAAACAAAAAGTTGATGTGGGCATTTACAAGTTTGCGTGTCTCACTTGGACAATTGTAATACGAAAAGTGCGCTTGTTCGTGAGCATGATCACACTACTCTCTCCTCATCACCTCATTAAGAAACTGATCATGTAAAGTAAGTGCTGAAGTGCTGTTCTGAAGGCACTCAGATGAAAATATCTACTACAGAGCAACATTACAAAGTGGAGTAAGTAGAAAAGAGTAGTTTTGGGAGTTTAGTTCAACTTCTCTTTTGCAGTGAAGAGGAATTTTTGAGGTCTGAAAGTTACTGTTTTAAGAGATAGTTTACACAAGAATGAAAATTCTGTCATTAATTACTCACCCTCATGTCGTTCCAAACCCGTAAGATCTGCGTTCATCTTCACAACACAAATGTAGATATTTTTGATGAAATCTGAGAGCTTTCTGACCCTCCATAGACAGCTAGGGTCCTATCATGTTCAAGGTTCAGAAAGGTACCAAGAACATTGACAAAAAGGTCCATGTGACATCAGTGGTTCAACCGTTATTTTTTGAAGTTATGAGAATACTTTTTGTGTGGAAACAAACTAAAATAACTTTATTTAACAATTCTTCTCCTCCACATCACCCTAGCGCCATTATGGAGAGTATTACGATGCAATGATAGAATAGAAGTTCAAAAGACTAAACAAAGAAACTGATTAAACTCACTTAGATATATGTGTAACAAGCAACAAGTAATTGGAAACTAAAAATATTTATTAAATAAACCTTTAAGTCGTAAGGATTTAATATGCGAAAAACAGTAAAATCACTCTAAATGCACAGATGTGTGAAAAAATTTCTCAGATTCATAATTCAGAACTCAGATTTTTATATCTTGTCTTAAGGATTACTTTTCAATGTTATTTTTCAATGTTTAAATCTTTGAAGCAAAGCAGTAGTTGAAACGGTCAGAAGCTTGTGTGATATCTGATATTAATAAACCTGAATGCTGAAATGCTTAGATTACCTCCTCATACTCAGAAGCTAATTTTATTGTGATTCAGGCTGGAATGTTTAAAATATTTAGAGGATAGATAACTGGCAGCTCCATTTGCATGTCTTAATTGTTATTTCAGTATTGTTTTAATTTTATGTTATTTCATCTCAGTCTTACTGGCTGTAATCTCACCACTCAGTGTTGTGAGATTTTGTCATCAGCCCTACAATCCCCAAACTCTGCCCTGAGAGAGTTGGGTCTGAGTAACAAGGACTTGCAGGATTCAAGAGTTAAGCTGCTATCTGATGGAATGAAAAGTCCAAACTGTCAGCTGGAGATACTGAGGTATTTAAGAACATATAAGAGATGATTAACAATCAGTTGGTCATAATGCTGATGTGTGTCTGTATCTGATTGTATGTATCTGTAGATAATCTAACTGTTTGAAGATAGTCTGACTGTTTACGTATGTTCTGCCCTCTTCTAGTTTTTCTGGCTGTAATCTCACTGCTCAGTGTTGTGAGAGTTTGTCATCAGCTTTACAATCCTCAAACTTTGTTCTGAGAGAGCTGGATCTGAGTAACAATGACCTGCGGGATTCAGGACTGAAGTTGCTCTCTGATGGACTGAAGATTCAAAACTGTCAGCTGCAGATACTGAGGTTTGTTTTTCAACATTCACTTTCATTAATTTGTTGAAATAAAAGGAAAGAAATCATCTTGGTTAGTGTTGTAATCTCCATTCCCAAATTGAGGGAATGAGATGTTGTGTCAATGTAGTGACACTAGAGGTCTCAACTGGCAGGTGCACGCTACTTTCCCGGACATATGTGTACAGCAGGAAATAGCTCGCTTCATTCACTCAGGTTTGTGCTGAGGAGCCAAGACATTGTCCCAGCCATTTTAGTGGGTAGTTCAGTGTTGTGGCAGGAGGGCCACAACATCTTGTTCCCTCTATCAGTTGGCATAGTCCCTGTACCTTGGGCAGTAAGGACTGTACTTACAATGAGACAAGATTGCTTTAGCCATTTCTTGACCTTTTTTCTTTTTGTTTTTTAACATGAAAGATAAAAACTTACAGCTGTGCAGACCCACAGTTTGTGCTGAGGAAAGTGTTATTTTTCCTATGCAAAAAACTGGACAATGTGGAACCACATCCCTCTTTGAAGAGATAATACATCACATGGACTTAACTGGTGGGAAGTAACATATATGGAAAGAAGTCTCTGCCATGTTCTGCCCAGGGGAAGACAAAGGGTTTGAATGAATGGAGGAATGAATGAGGCATTTACATAGCACTTTACTATGTACTCCTGTACACTCAAAGTGCTTTACAATCATATCAGTCGATCTCTCCTCACCCACCACCAGTGTGCAGCATCCAATTGGATGATGCGACGGCAGTCACAGTACAATGGCGGTGGAGAAGAGAGAGAGTGATAGATCCAGTTCTATGTATGGGGATTGTAAGGAGGCCATGATTGATAAGAGCCAATGGAGGGAATTTGGTCAGGACACCAGGGTTATACCCCTACCCTTTATGAGTGCCATGAGATTTTTAATGACCATAGACAGTCAGGACCTCGGCTTAATGTCTCATCTGAAGGATGGTGCTTTTTACAGTATAGTGTCCCCGTCACTATACTGGGGCATTAGGACCCTCACAGCCTCTCATTAAAAAAACACAACTTGACCCCAAAGAATTAATTAATTACAGACCGATCTCGAATCTCCCTTTTCTGTCAAAGATATTAGAAAAGGTAGTATCATCACAACTATGTTCCTTCTTAGAGAAAAATGATATATGTGAGAATTTCCAGTCAGGTTTTAGACCATATCATAGTACTGAGACTGCTCTTATTAGAGTTACAAACGATCTGCTTTTATCATCTGATCGTGGTTGTATCTCTCTATTAGTGCTCTCTATTAGTGCACTAATTCGTGGCAGTAAATGAAGAGGTATCACACCAAACACAAGTGCACTATGGAGTACCTGAAGGCTCAGTACTTGGCCCCTTACTTTTCACGCTCTACATGTTACCCTTGGGAGATATCATTAGGAAACATGGTGTTAGCTTTCACTGTTATGCTGATGCTCTATATTTCTTCGCAACCCGATGAAACCTACCAATTTGCAAAACTAACGGAATGTATAGTTGATATCAAAAACTGGATGACTAGCAATTTCTTACTGTTAAATTCTGAAAAAACAGAGGTGTTAATTATTGGACCAAAAACTTTTGCATGTAATAACCTAGATCGCTGTCTATTACTTGATGGCTGCTCTGTAAATTCTTTGTCATCAGCTAGGAACCTAGGCGTACTATTTGATAGCTTTCTTTCCTTTGAAAAACATATTTCTAGCATTTGTAAAACTGCATTTTTCCATCTTAAAAATATATATAAATTACGACCTATGCTCTCAATGTCAAATGCAGAAACATTCATTCATGCGTTCATGACCTCGAGGCTAGATTATTGTAATGCTTTATTGGGTGGTTACTCTGCACGTTTAATAAACAAACTCCAGCTGGTTCAATATGCAGCAGCTAGAGTTCTTACTAGAACCAGGAAGTATGACCACATTAGCCCGGTTCTTAAGAGCGCAGAGCAACCACCCAATAAAGCATTACAATAATCTAACCTTGAGGTCATGAATGCATGAATTAACATTTCTGAATTTTGACATTGAGAGCATACTGTAGGTGGTAATTTAGATGTTTTTTGAGATGGAAAAATGCGGTTTTACAAATGCTAGAAACATGTTTTTCAAAGGAAAGATTGCTATCAAATAGTACGCCTAGGTTCCTAACTGATGATGAAGAATTGACAGAGTAGCCATCAAGCCATCCTGTCTCTTAGAAATGCACATTTTGACACTGAGTTGACAGTAGTAGTAGTTGTAGTAGTGCAGATTGGTTAGTTCCTGTTCCTGTCCTCATTTGTAATTATCAGTTCCCAGCCCTGTGTCATCATTAGTTAATTTGTCCCCAGCCCTGTGTTGTTAATTATCTAGTTTACTCCAGCCTTCTTAAGCCCTGTGTTTCCCTGCCTCTGGGTCCAGTCTGATCGTCCTTCTGTGTACTCTCATGTCTCCAGTGATCCCTGAGTGTTTGTTAATAAAAGTCTACTTCATTTCTGAAGCTCCTCGCCTCCTCGTTCCCTTCTCCCGAGTGTGGATTGTGACAGAAGACTGGACCCAAAAGAAAAAAAAGGACTGAAAAGAGGCGCAACTTCTCCCTCGTTTTGTTTTCCGTTTTTTGAAAAGTTTTTTGTTTTCTGCTTTTTCCCCTCCGCGGCAATGGAGTTTGCCGCCCGCCTCTTCGCCCTCATCCGGCAGGACCTCCCCTTCATGGAGTACGCCGGGGAATTCTGCGGGCTCGACGTGGTGACGGAGGTGCAGGACGCGGCCCTCCTCCACCTGTTCCGGCTCGGGGCCTGTTACCATCGCCCCATAGACCTCCCAGACACCACAGGATTGTGTTGGAGGGAAGGGGTCTACCGGTGTCTGGGAAGTGTCTGGGCCCGAGTCGGAATCAGCCCGTCGACCGCGGCTCTCCCTTGCCCGCTGGCGGTGAGTGTGGCAAGCCCGCCGAGGGTGAGTGTGACTAGCCTTGTACCCGCGCTTCAAGAGTGCCCCCTAGTGTCCGCGCTTCAAGAGTGCCCCCTAATGTCCGCGCTTCCAGAGCGCCCCCTAATGACCATGCTTCCAGAGCGCCCCCAAGTGACCGCGCTTCAAGAGCGCCCCCAAGAGTCAGGGCCTAGCAAGCGCACCCCAGAGCCCGCTCCTCGCCAGCGCACCCCATAGCCCGCTCCTCGCCAGCGCACCCCAGAGCCCGCGCCTCGCCAGCGCACCCCAGAGCCCGCTCCTCGCCAGCGCACCCCAGAGCCCGCTCCTCGCCAGCGCACCCCAGAGCCCGCTCCTCGCCAGCGCACCCAAGAGTCCACGCCTCCAGTGCGCCCCCAAGTGCCAGATGGAGTCCCTATTTTCCTCAAGAAAATTTTTTTGGGGGGGGTAGTAGGGCTCCTGCCGAAGAGGCCGCGGTCTCGGAGGTGGTCCCGCCATGGCCTCCCAAGCTCCCCGATCCGCCATGGCCTCCCAAGCTCCCCGCTCCGCCATGGCCGCCCGAGCTCCCTGCTCCGCTATGGCCGCCCGAGCTCCCGGCTCCGCCATGGCCGCCCGAGCTCCCCTGACCCGCCATGGCTCCCAGAACGGGCGCCGCTCTGGAGGCCGATAATCCTGCCTCCTGTTCCCTGGAGGCCTCCAGAGCGCCCACCCCCCCTCCCCGTTGGATGGTGTACGGTGCGGGACGCACCGTTCGGGAGGGGGGAGTAGTGTCAGACTTTGTCTCTCTGTGTCTTGTGTTTCCCCTCCTCTTGTGCCCATATTTGGTTAGTTCCTGTTTCTGTCCTCATTTGTAATTATCAGTTCCCAGCCCTGTGTCATCATTAGTTAATTTGTCCCCAGCCCCGTGTTGTTAATTATCTAGTTTACTCCAGCCTTCTTAAGCCCTGTGTTTCCCTGCCTCTGGGTCCAGTCTGATCGTCCTTCTGTGTACTCTCATGTCTCCAGTGATCCCTGAGTGTTTGTTAATAAAAGTCTACTTCATTTCTACTTCATTCCCTTCTCACGAGTGTGGATTGTGACAAATATATTTAACTTATGGCAAAATTTGGTAATTCTGTATGTTGTCTGAGGGGTTGGCAACATCTCTTCTCAGGTGTTCGGTCATCTCAGATCTTCATAAGGGTTGGATCCAGACTGACGCTTCAGTAATTCCTAATTACCACGGGATGTTAATCCTGTGGCAGAAACAGAGAAAAAAAATAGAGACATAATTAGCGTAGCTGCTGTTCCATCCAAGCCAAAATGATTTGTTCAACCCAAGATAAAGAATAATAATGTACATTTGATCAGATATAACTGCAGTACAAGATTATAAAATGCATTATGTGAATGCTTGGCTAAAGAGATGTGTCTTTAATCTAGATTTAAACAGAGAGAGTGTGTCTGAACCCCGAACGTTATCAGGAAGGCTATTCCAGAGTTTGGGAGCCAAATGTGAAAAAGCTCTACCTCGTTTAGTGGACTTTGATATCCTAGGTACTACCAAAAGTCCAGAGTTTTGCAACCTTAGGGAACGGGTTGGATTGTAGCGTGGTAGAAGACTAGTTACGTAGGTACGCAAGAGCTAAACCATTTAGGGCCTTATAGGCAAGTAATAATATTTTGTAACTGATACGGAACCTAAGAGGTAGCCAGTGCAGAGACTGTAGAATTGGGGTAATATGATCATATTTTCTTGACCTGGTAAGGACTCTAGCCACTGCATTTTGGACTATCTGTAGCTTGTTTATTGAAGATGCAGGACAACCAGCTAGCAGTGCATTACAATAGTCCAGTCTAGAGGTCATGAATGCATGAATTATCTTTTTTGCTTCAGAAACAGGTAACATGTTTCGAAGCTTGGCAATGTTTCTAAGATGGAAGAATGCTGTTTTTGTAACATGGGAAATATGAGGGAAATACGATCACCTGTTTTGGATGTCCAGCAAGTAACTTTGTTTCAAGAACCACAATCCGTTGTAGAAGTCTGTGGCAGTTCATGCAGCAAGTAGATTCCACAAGGCATTTTCTTCTTGTCTGTTCGAATGTCGGCAGCTGTGTTTTCCTGTCTCTGAATATAAGCTGCTGGCAGTGGGAGGCAAAGAGTATTCCAGTCCCAAAAAGTCTTTAGTTTGGTGTTTGTGCCAAAACAGTGTTGTTTGAGCACTGTGCTGATCTGCTGAAGTTAAAGTCTTAGAAAAATCTGAGAAAAGTACATAAACAGTGTTCCGTCTCGCGGAGGGGAGCAAAGCGGTTCCGGGTGGAGATCTCGAAGACCGGAGGCGCCGGAGGGGGAGAGGTCCTCGCCCGGGGCCTGGCTCGCGTCTTCCGCTGCTGGTGCACCCAGGGTCCGTGGTGTCCCGGTGCCGGAGTGAAGGACATCTGGGAAGATTGCGTCCTGGACGCACAGGGCCTGTGCAGAGAAACACATGGAGTAGAGGTGGTGGGAGTGTTAGCAGCGTGCTGTATACTTACCCCGGACTTGTGAGCGTCAGTCCGGGATGTTTACAGCGTGGCTCGCCGCTCTCTCAGCTGAGCCTGCTTCTCCATCAGGTCTCAGATCTGCTTCTCCACAGCCTCCACGTTCGAGTTCAGCTCACCTGCACTCGAAGGTAGACACACATCTGCCATTAAAGCAAGTAACAGTGAGTAAAATAATGGTAATGTGTGTGAATAGTGTATTAGCAATGTAAGCGAGATTAGTGGCAACCACGCTGGTGATGCTAATGGGCTATAAGCTAATAGCGGACTCGGAAAATAAAATAAAAAACTAGTGATAACAAGGCGCTCTGATTGCTTTTGTTGTAGAATATGATAGGGGATATATTCACACGTAATAGAAACGAAAATTATGGTGCATGAAATTGAATTTAAGATAAAAAATAGAGGATAAAGAATTAACTTGACGGAGCTCAAACTCAAAACACGCAGCAGCGACAAACAGGAAATGACGTTTTGTCGTTTTCTTATCATTGTTATGCTGATGACATCTGATTGTATATTTCTTTTAGTCCTGATAGACTAGACAAACTATCCCTTCTGCAGAATTATTTAGTCTCCATTAACAAATGGATGACAGACAATTTTCTGCAACTTAATACTGATAAAACTGAGGTGATGATTATTGCCCCTGACAACATTACCCCTAAGATTAGGCGGATTATTGGGGGTCTATCATCCTCTGACTGCAGTGACATAAGAAATGAGGGTGGCATTTTTACAGATCTTTATGTTCTAACAGTCATGTAAAGTCTGTAGTTCGCTCATGTTTTTTCCATCTCAGGAACATTGCTAAGATTAGATCTATGGTTTCAAAAAAGATGTATCCAACGCATCCAACGAGTGAAATGCGAGCGCACAGCTGTAAATTCATCATAGGTAAGTCGCAATGGCAATGTCCCGGCGTTAGTTTATCCAAGGATATGTCATGAACCGCCAAGCATTAGGCCTACATTAAAGTGAAAACGAATGGCATGTAATATGCAGCTTGTTGTGTGTTTTGAAACAAAATTTGCAGTATAGTGTAGAACACGGATTCACATCACGCACCTGCAGCATGTCTGTGAAAGGAGAAAACAGAATAAAACTATATACATAAAAAGGAATAGGCCTATAAATTAAATATATTAACAGATTAGCAAAACGAAAGAAAAAATGATGCAGAGTTCATTGTTCATTGTCAAGTTAATTTTTTCCAAAGTTCACTGAAAGGAAACTGAGACCGCAGAACGCCGTTTTCTTTATTTTGCAAAGGCTTTACAATTTTCTTTATTTTACAGTTTTCCTTGTTTTGAAAAGCTTTTAAGTTCTGAATGGTGTTTTGCTTCTATCTGTATGACCAACCAGCGTTGGAATGATCATAAATTACGGAGGAACAGTTTCCTCTCTTTGAAGGGAAAACAGTGCAGTGATTGCAACATATTGTGCTTGAAATCGCAGCCTGTTCATTATTAAAATAAAATACAGTTAAAGAAAACATAAAAAGTTACACTACTCAATTTAAATAGTACGTAGTAGGCTACAATCTGTGCCGTTCTGCGTGTCCACCGCCTTACTGTGCCGATATAGTCTATGTAAAAGATGATTTTAGTTTTGCATTAATAATGCGAGTGAAGTGCAAAGCCTATAGCCCAGCTAACAAAATTACATGACTGTTACATAACTTCATCGTAATCTTGTGACCAACGTTTCGTCGTGGTGACGTGTCAACCAGAAAAGTGAAAGGCCCGTGTACGTCGCCACAACGTAACTTTATGACGTTACCAGTAAGTAACTGCAATGTCGTAGATCAATAGTTGTGTGCTGGTAATCAGTTGGTCATTTTTTATAATTATTTATTTTCTATGGGCGGACATGCAGTAGTTTAACCCTCTGGGGTCTGAGGGTGTTTTGGGGCCCCGGAGAAGTTTTGACATGCCCTGACATTTGTGTTTTTTTCAGTTGCTTATAAACATTTTAATGGCTAAAGACTAAATACACTGTATACAGCACAAACTGGGCTACAATAATATGTGAGCAGAATGTATGTACGTGATTGTGTTTTTGAGAAAACAACAATTATGCGTCGTTAGTGAAAAACAAAAAAAATTAAGTAACTGAAATAAGGCCAAAAAACACATACAGAACATTTGTTCACAAGACTTGTGAGAACTGGATCTTGTAGCCTAGAATTTTTGCTTCAAAATTATGTGAAAATCATCTTGTTTACTTGCTTACAGAAAACAATACAGTATATTGATTTAAATTTTCTAAGTCACTCTTTGATTAGAAAGGGTCTATGCGAGAGGGCGTGAACTATCTTGGATAATGCTGTGACTCACTCCTGAGAAGACAAAGGCCTGCATAAAGAGCCATTTAGTCAGGTACATGACTGAGAGGGAAGAGTTACAAGAAAGAATGTGAGGAAAAAAGAAATGTATATATTTTTTATTTGTAATTTATTTATAATATATATAACTAATATATAATATATATCACATAAAATAACTTGAGATTCACTTGCAAGTGCAGTTAAACAGTTTATTAGGAACAAATAAACAACAGAAGAGTCAAGACATGGTGGGTGAAATATCCAAAATATCCAAAACAGTGGCAGGAAACTGGAACCCAGGAAAACGGGAGTCAGCAGAAACTGTACAAGAAAACACAAAACAGATGTGAGCAACACAATGAACAGACAAAGACAAAGCAAACATGTTGACAATATACACTACCAGTCAATTTTTTTAAACAGTAAGATTTGTAATGTTTTTTTTTTTAAAGAAGTGTCTTCAGCTCACCAAGCCTGCATTTATTTGATCCAAAGTACAGTAAAAAACTGTATATTATATTTATCATCATATATAAATATTTTTACTATTCAAAATAACGGTTTTCTATTTGAATAACTATAAAATGTAATTTATTCATGTGATTTCAAAGCTGAATTTTTAGCATCATTACTCCAGTCTTCACAGTATCACATTATCCTTCAGAAATCATTCTATTATTCTTATTTGCTGCTCAAAAACATTATTATTATTATTGTTATTGTCGTTGAAAACAGCTGAGTATATTTTTTTCAGGTTTCTTTGATGAATAGAACGTTCAGAAGAACAGCATTTATCTGAAATAGAAATCTTTTGTAACATTATAAATGTCTTTACCATCACTTTTGATCAATTTAAAGCATCCTTGCTAAATAAAGCACCCCCCCCACACACGCACTAAAATTAATAAATAAATAAATTAGTGAGAATGTTGATAGGCTTATCAGGAGCAACTATATTATTACATTAGTAATCACCAATATTGCCCACGTGATTTTATATCATAGATGCACACATGCTTTGCATGTATTATTATCATACAACAATGACATTTTATATCTGAGAAACTAAATTATTATTGGTAAAGGGATAGTTCACTTTGAAATTAAAATTTGGTATCTATCAGCTTACCCCAAGGGCATCCAAGATGTAGGTGTCTTTTTTTCTTCAGTAGATCCAATTTTGATATTTTTAGGTCAAACCGTTCTAGTCTGTCAGTCATATAATGGCAGGTATAGGTTACTGTCTCTATAAGAAGGAAAAAGAACATGCACAGAGAAATCCAAATTAAACAATTCCCCATCGTAACTACACATTGATGGCCTAAGACACGAAACGAGCGGTTTGTGTGAGAAAACCAACAGTATTTATATCGTTTTTTACCTCTTGTACACAACCATGTCCAAGTGATCTGAGTGCACACACATCCGGTGTGTGACGTGTGTGTGTGCGCGCTCTGGCTCGTCGGCGTCAACACTTGACAGAGGGCGTGTCTGAACCGTGGTGCTGACGCAACTTTTCAAGCGCCAACGGAGGCATCAGCCAATCAGATCGCCTCATGCAAATACCCAATCCCGTTCATGCAACACCAGAGAAGTATGTGATTGGTTGTTGCAACTATGACGGCGCGTCAGCACCACGCTTCAGACACGCCCTCCGTCAAGCGCTGACGCCGACGAGCCAGAGCGCGCGCACACACGTCACACACCGGATGTGTGTGCACTCAGATCACTTGGACATGGTTGTGTACAAGAGGTAAAAAACGATATAAATACTGTTCGTTTTCTCACACAAACCGCTCGTTTCGTGTCTTAGGCCATCAATGTGTAGTTACGATGGGGAATTGTTTAATTTGGATTTCTCTGTGCATGTTCTTTTTCCCTCTTATAGAGACAGTGACCTATACCTGCCATTATATGACTGACAGACTAGAACGGTTTGACCTAAAAATATCAAAATTGGATCTACTGAAGAAAAAAAGACACCTACATCTTGGATGCCCTTGGGGTAAGCTGATAGATGCCACATTTTAATTTCAAAGTGAACTATCCCTTTAAGCTCATTATAAACATGTTTGAGGAGGTATTTGCAAACAGAGTAGGCTATTTAACAGTAAAGATTTGTCTAAACTTTCTTAGACATTACTTTTATATCGTCTAAACATTACTTTTATATCATTGTTTATAGAACATAAATCTAACATAAACCTATCATATTTCAAAATGTTGCACTCGATTTCACACATTTTAATCTGGAGTTATAGTTTGGGAAAAGACCAACTGGTAAATGCGTTCAAGTTTATGTCACAACAACACATTATCTAATGCCAATAAGAAACATTACTTACTCGTATAAAAGATCTCCTCCGCTGGCTCCAGCCGCACTCGTGTTCTGTTTGTGAGGTAAACAAAGCTTTTTCCTCTCAGTGCGTCTTCATCTGTGGTAAATACAAGGCTTTTTCCTCTCAGCATCTTCTTCCAAAAAAGAAAATTAGATGAACATGTTGCTGCTTTGTTTACGGTGATGTGGGCGTTCACATGCCGCGTGTCTCACGTGGAGATTTGTAACATCAATAGTGCGAGCAGCACGTGGGCGTGACCTAATTAGAGATAATGAGATCAGTGAGAAAAACTGGACCTGTCGTTGGTTTCATACGGATTACTTTATCACAGAATATTTGTTTTCGATAAGAAACTCTGCTGGACAGTGACCATCCAGGAATAGTTTTTGACACCCCTGATGTAATATTACATTTTGTAAGTGTGTTTATTAATAAATTACTCCTGATATATTTGATTGAGTTGCATTATTGTTGATGTTTGAAAATTCAGTTTTTTGAAGTTATTAGATTTTTTTAGAGAGAGATTTATAGAAAATATATTGAGAGACTTCACATTATGAATGATATTAACTCAACTGTTGAAAGTCGATGTTTGTTTTTGTAGATGGTGAGCCTGTTTTGATCCATCTGTAGGTTGTCTGGCTGCATGGTGACAGAGGAAGGCTGTGGTTATTTGTCTTCAGCTCTGAGTTCAAACCCCTCACACCTGAGAGAGCTGGATCTGAGCTACAATCACCCAGGACAATCAGGAGTCCAGCTGCTCAAACACAAACTGCAGGATCCAAACTATAAACTGCAGATACTCAAGTATGTCAAACACTATCACTGACATACTGAACGTGTGTGTGTGTGTGTGTGTGTGTGTACTGGTATTTATCACGTCCTGGGGACCAAATGTCCCCACAAAGATAGTAATACCAGTAAATCGTTATCTTGTGGGGACATTTTTTGGTCCCCATGAGGAAACAAGCTTATAAATCATACAGCATAAAGTTTTTTGAAAATCTAAAAATGCACACAGTCTCCTGTGAGGGCTAAGTTTAGGTGTAGGGTTGGTGTAGGGCAATAGCACACACAGTTTGTACAGTATAAAAACCATTACGCCTATGGAATGTCCCCATAAAACATGGAAACCCAACATGTGTGTGTTTGTGTGTGTGTGAATGATGCAGATCTACATTAATGTGTGTTTGTGTGTTTATAGTGTGGATCATGGAGGAGAGATCATGATGACAGCAGGATTAAGAAAGTGTACGTCTACACACATAAATACACACACACACATATCCAGTAACTGTTTTGTTGTTCTTGATGCGTTCTTGATGTTTCTCTCTTCTTGTGTTCAGATGCCTGTGATCTCACATTGGATCCAAACACAGCAAACTCTCGACTCATTCTGTCTGATGAGAACAGAAAGGCAACATTATTGAAAGATCATCAGTCATATCCTGATCATCCAGACAGATTTGATGAGGAACCACAGGTTCTGTGTGGAGAGAGTCTGACTGGACGATGTTACTGGGAGGCTGTACGAAATGGAGATGCTGAAATATCAGTGGCATATAAAGGAATCAACAGGAAAGGAGGGAGAGACTGTATGTTTGGATCCAATGACAAATCCTGGAGTTTGTGGTGCTATGATGACAGATTCACTGTCTGGCACAGTTATAACAGAACTGATATACCTGCTGTCCGTTCATCTTCTAATAGAGTTGGAGTGTATGTGGACATGTCGGCTGGCACTCTGTCTTTCTACAGCATCTCTTACACACACACACTCACACACTTACACACATTCAACACCACATTCACTGAACCCCTCTATGCTGGATTTAGGGTGCTAGGATCCTCAGTGTCTCTGTGTCTGATTAGAACACAGAGACGCACACAAATTAAACGGAGATAAACCATGTAAGGAATAGCAAGAGCAAATAGCACTTACACAATAACATCAAATTAGAAGAAACGTCTGGTGCGCATGTAAGCATGGTTCCCCGAGAGAGAACTCTCGCTGCGTCCTCTAGCGGACACTTTGGGGAATGCTGCCAGCATGAGGTAAAAGCATTAATGGATAAAGGTGGAGAGGTAGGGGCTATAATTCTTGATTTACAGAAAGTGTTTGATACTGAAAATCATAATAACCTTTTGCATAAATTATTCAGTTTTAATTTCTGACAAAGTTTGTAAATTTAATTAAATCTTATTTTTCTTCCCGTTCTCAAGTAGTAAAAATTTATAATTATAAATCCAATTTATTAGGTCTTTTAACTGGTGTACCACAAGGGTCCATATTGGGGCCAATTCTCTTTAGCATGTACATTATGATTTTACATTGTTGACACACTATGGTTAAATCATTAATGTATGCTGACGAAACAGTCATTTTCACACATGGTAAAAATGCAGAAGAGGTTGCAAATAAGTTGACAGATGTTCTGGCAAAAGTCATATCCTGGCTCAATCAGTGTTATCTGAAATTAAACATCTCAAAAACATCTTGTATGTTCTTTTCCATAGAACATAGAGTTGATATAAAGCAGAATATTTTCATATCGGGAGAGATTACTGGTTGTTTCGGAATATAAATACCAAGGGGTTCATTTGGACTCATGTCTTGGTTTTAAAACACATAAAAAAAGTTATGTAAAAAGGTCAAATTTAATTTAGTTAATTTTCGGTTTATTAGAAACGCTTTAGTAGTAGTAGATTTATTGTCACATACACAATCATACAGAGTACAATCAGCAGTGAAATTCTTTGATTTTTAAGAAAAATATAGCAAAAACATGAGGAAAGAGACGAGGAGAAAAAAATAAATAAAAAAATAACCCCCAGACTATACTCCTTGGGGAGTACAGTTTGAGAACATGAAAAAAACACCTCAGCATAAAGCACATACAACATAGACACACAACTTTGCAACAGGGGAGGTAATCCAGCTCTGGCAATCAGCCATCCAGACAGGCGGCCATATCCCGGTGCTAGTCACAGACCCGATTGTCAGGCTGGCGGTTTAAAGCGACGGAGGCGTTGGATCGGGGGTTTGGGGAAATGAGTGCATATGTGTGTGTATGTGTAATAGTAATAGTATGTGTGGATTTGTGTGTATGTGTAATCAGCAGGTGTCTGTAGAATGGGGGAGGAACGCAGAGAGCGTCTCCCTGCGGTGCTTCTCAGGGTTGATTTCCCAACAGCGGCCTTGGCCAAGGCCAGTGCTGGTAGAGGGGGAGCCGGAAAAGATAAGATTGTGCTTGTTTAGTCTTAGGGCGAGTAACCGCATTCCAATTCCACGGCTACTCTTATTGTCCATTCTGGTCTCCGTCAATTTTTCCTTGCAAAGCCGTGAGCTTTTCCGTGATAGAATCCATATTGCGGTTAATAGTCTCAGTCTCAATGCTGACCGCTCTTCCCACTGCTTCAATCATGACGGGCAGCCTTGTGAGGCTTTGAACAGCTGTTCCCGTTTTCTTAATTCTTCGATAACCCAGGGCAAAGCCTAATCCAATCAACATAAGACCTGTTATCATGGTTCCGAATAGATAGATATCTTCGATGTCCTCCACGGAAAGAGCCGCTAAACACACGACACGCCATCTGTCCCACGCGTCCATCGTGTAGCCAGCGGGGTACGTTCCGTCAGGGCAGTCAGGCTCCCCAGAACCCGAGCTTCTCGTCGAGAAGATGGTGTCAATTGCGTTGAGAGACCAGTTGATCAAATCCATGATTTTTCAGTTTTGAGGAGCAATGCAGAGAGAGTCTCTCAAGTATTACACGATACGAGACAAGAGAGCAGGCAGGGAGGGAAAAAAAGGGCGAGGATGGGGAGCGAGAAAATGCGACCGCCTCCGTTGAGAGCCAAAAGAGAAGCCTTTATCAAATGAGGCTGCAAAGGTATATTTTCATTCTATGATTATTTCTCATATTACTTATTGTCTGACAAGCTGGTCTAATACACATTTTATAGTTCTAAAATCATTGGAATTATATACATGCAAGCACTTAAAATTTTAGATAAAAAAAAAAAAGTTTTCACCATTGTCATATTTTAAATACTTACAACTTGCTTAGCTGGGAAAACATCAAGTTTAAAAATGTTTGTTTATAAGATTACACATGGTTTATCTCCTCCTCTAGTTGATTTTATTAAATTTAAATCTATTGAAAACAGAGTAACTAGAGGTGCAGTTACCCTGTTAACCTGTTAACCTGCACCCCCCATATTGGGAATCACAGCTGAAAATGACTAACTAACTTAAAATGGTAACAGCTCCTGACTTCAGTGTGCCACACACACAATTGTGGTGTCTTTGGAAAGAAGACCCTTTGGCCTTTACTATCCATCATCCAGAGTTGATGATGCTCAAAAATATAAAAAGTTATAGACACTGAAGTGCCTTGATAAAAATTGTACCACACTGAAGTTTTTTTTTATTTCATATAAAAATACATGAAATCAGCCCTGGAGCAATCCAGAAAAGTAATGGGTTGAAAGTCACATGTCTCATGAGTTTATATTTCAAATCTGAAGAAGATACCATGAAAAATGAGATTCCTGCAGACATTTTTCTATCCCCCCCCCCCCCCCCCCCCCGTTTGAGGAAAAATATTTACCAAATTATTGAAGAGTTCTACTACAAACTATTTAGTCTTTATACATGCCACTGCAGTTTTTCAATTATAAAACAGTAGACAGAATCTTAGACATCGTATAAGTGATTTATTTGAGCACTAGAAAAATACAATAATAATAATTTTTGAGTGATGAAAAAAAAAACAATAATAATAAAAAAAAAAAACTTAATTACATACTGATTTCCTGACAAACAGATGCTCTCCTGCTCATACATTAGTAATCACATGCTGACGATCATTCATACAGATGCTAATCATACTGATGGCTGCCCAATATAGTCAATATTCACATTATATTCACATTATAATGGCCTTTTATATAGACTTCATTCACACTGATATCTGTGAACAGTCAGTAATTACATGCTGATTATCAGCCATAGAGATGTTAATCACACAGATACAGGCACATTCTCCACAAAACACGCAAACATATATGAAAACTGTTGAAGAAGAAAAAAAAGAAATGTTTATTTGTGCTAAAAAGATCGCTAAGTTACGCCCCATCAGATGACAGGTGCGTCACAGCGTGCGTCATGCACCGTCGCGAGGGAGCGCCAGAATTCAGATAAACAATCTTCCGTGTATCTTTGACTTTTTTTTTTTTTGATGATTTCATTCTGTTTGGGACATTGTCTGCTACAAAATCGTGCTGTTTTTTTACGACCAAGATGCTGTTTTTGAGCGTAATTTGTTCCATAACGGACACAAACAATAACTCTCCCTCAAGAGATGAGACGTAAACAAAGGATTAACGATCTAAATTACAACGTTGTTGTTTCTTTGGACTAAAAGTGCTCGATGGAATGTTGTTCAGTGGACCCTTATCTTTCAAACTAAACCAGGATTTACAGCAGTGGATACGTTTGAGAGTCGTTATCAGGATGAATCTGGTATGTACTGCGGGTTTTTTTTATACATGTTTTGGTGTACTGCTTACACAAATTTAGCAAATACATTCCGTGTAAGCTTTCTATCGAAAAACAGCGATCTGTCGTCGATGCTAGAGGCTTAGACCTTCAAAATGATATATAGTTTGTCAAGATTCATTTTGTCCTGTTTTACTTTATCTGTTTGAAAACAATGACGTGTGCAAACAAAGGGCTTTCAGTGCGCTGGCGTCCTGGTGCGGGTTAACAGGTTAACATGCACCAGGACGCCAGCGCACTGAACGCTCTTTGTTTGCACATGTCATTGTTTACGAATATATCAAATGAAACGGGACAAAATTAATCTTGACAAACTATATATCATTCTGAAGGTCTAAGCCTCAAGCATCGACAACAGATCACTGTTTTTCGATAGAAAGCTTATAAGGAATGTATTTGCTAAATTTGTGTAAGTAGTACACATCAAAACATGTATAATAAAAATGCAGTACATACCAGATTCATCCTGATAATGAGTCACAAACACATCCACTGCTGTAAATCCCGGTTTAGTTAGAGAGGTAAGGGTCCACAGAACAACATCCCATCGAGCACTTTTAGTCCAACGAAACAATAATGTAATATGGATGGTTATTCCTTTGTTTACGTCTCATTTCTTCAGGGAGAGTTATTGTTTGTGTCAATTGTTATGTGGAATAAACATATGGCAGGACTTTTACTTTCTGACCCCCTGGATTGTCCGCCTCTGATTAGCTTACATTTTATTTACCCATTACCAGAGGTCCAGGGGCCAAAGAGTAAAAGTCCTGCCATATTTTTATTCCACCCATGAACTCAGCAGCTGATTTCACCAGAGGAGGAACCAAGTCATTCCTTTCAAGTCACAAGCAAGTCTCAAGTCAAATCCCAAGTCCTCAAAGAGTTAAAGTTAATGAGATAATTAAGTGACTAATTAAATGATGATTGTGCATTAGTGATGAACACCTGCTGTTATTGAGAATTACAGAGGATCAGATGTTGATGTTTTAGTGGTTAAAATTATGGCACCATCATGTAGATCAGTGTTTGCTTTAGTTGGGCTCTTGACCCTTTTAGTAAATCAAAGTAATTTGTTTCTAAGCAATTGCAATATTGTTTCACAGCAAACCTTGAAGTAGCAGATTAGCTTGTGTTTTTGATGAATGAACATTCTTTTAAATCTCTCTGGTTTAGTATTTCTCTCTTTGTGTTATTAACTACATTTAACTATTAAAGAAAAAAAAAACTCCTATTAAGGATTAGGCTTTTAGACATTAACATTTATCATATGATCCTCAACAGTGGTGACAATAATTATTCATACTGCATTGCATGATGAGAGTTTTTCATGCATTGCAGCGTGAAGCATTTTGTTGATTGTCACCATTGTTGAGATTCATATGCTGATTCTTGATGTCTGTGTGTGTCTAAAAAGTACTGGAGTTCAAATATTTATATGCTCTACATAGATTTAAAAATCATTCACTGTAACTATTAGAGAAACACTGTCCTTGCATGCTGTAGTGTCACAGGGTTGATTATGCAAAACCTAAACATATAAATGAAACAAGGAAACAAAAATTATTTTGGATATAATCAAACCAGCTCATGGTGACTATCTGATAAGTGTAGAGCACTGACCTCTCTGCTTTACAACACCACATGCATTGCTATAGAGAAAGATCTAACACAGGAGTCAAGGGTCAAGAGCCCAACTAAAGCAAACACTGATCTCCATGATGATGGCATCATTTAACCAATAAAACATCAACATCTGATCCTCTGTAATTCTCAATAACAGCAGGTGTTCATTACTAATGCACAATCATCATTTAATTAGTCACTTAATTATCTAATTAACTTTAACTCTTTGAGGACTTGGGATTTGACTTGAGACTTGCTTGTGACTTTAAAGGAATGACTTGGTTCCTCCTCTGGTGAAACCAGCTGCTGAGTTCATGGGTGGAACAAAAATATGGCAGGACTTTTACTCTTTGTCCCCTGGACCTTCCACCTCTGGATGTTATGAGTGGGCACCTGGAAGTATAAAATTGTGCCTGCTGAACATGTCACCAACTTAGTTGTCTGAAGGAGATGTGTAACAGGCAGGCCAAAGGTATGGTGAGGGGACACAGCATCTCGTTCCCTCTCGGGGAAACATGGTTACACGCATAACCCGAGACGTTCCCCTTCTACCAGACACTATGGGGTGCGAAATTTTTCACTATGGGGAGTTACAAAATATTATTACTTGCCTATAAGGCCCTAAATGGTTTAGCTCCTGCGTTCCTAAATAGTCTTCTATCTCGCTACAATCCATCACGCTCCCTAAAGTCGCAAAACTCTGGAATCTTGGTAGTACCTAGAATAGCAAAGTCCACTAAAGGAGGTAGAGGTTTTTCATATTTGGCGCCCAAACTCTGGAATAGCCTTCCTGATAATGTTCGGGGTTCAGACACACTCTCTCTGTTTAAATCTAGATTAAAGACACATCTCTTTAGCC
The DNA here is from genome assembly GCA_027422415.1 of Schizothorax lantsangensis. NCBI lineage: Eukaryota > Metazoa > Chordata > Actinopteri > Cypriniformes > Cyprinidae > Schizothorax > Schizothorax lantsangensis. The sequence continues at coordinate 45,343,935 of CM049841.1, forward strand.
AAGCATTCACATAATGCATTCATATAATGCATCTCCTAATCTTGTACTGCAGTTATATCTGATCAAACGCACATTATTATTCTTTAGCTTGGGTTGAACAAATAATTTTTGCTTGAATGGAACAACAGCTACGCTAATTATGTCTCTTTGTTTCTCTGTTTCTGCCACGGGATTAACATCCCGTGGTAACTAGGAATTACACAAGCTTCAGTCTGGATCCAGCCCTTAAATGATCTGAGATGACCAAACACCTGAGAAGAGATGATGCCAACCCCTCAGAGGCCCTCAGAGGATGCCAACCTCTGATCCCCCAACAACATGCAGAATTAACAAATTTTGCCATAAGTTAATATATTAAGTTTCTACAATGTATAAATATATTGTAGAAACTTAATTTCCTGTAAAGCGCTTTGCAACGATTGTATCGTAAAAAGCGCTATACAAATAAACTTGAATTGAATTTAATTGAATTGAAATGCCAACAATGCCATGCCGAGGCACATGCCTGTCCACCTGGTGATAGACCAAGGAGGTGACAGACATACACTTAACCTTTCCTCAGAAAGCGGCCAGCCACTGATGCCGTGGGCCACTCACATAACTTGGCAGAAATGGGAAAACTGCTATATTCCAGAGCAAAGTGAGTTTGTGCTGAAGCATAACTATCCACAGACAGCTACACTCTGAGCAGGGGTTGTTCACTTAAAACCTTGAAGAAGAGAAAAAGTGTACTCAGCCCAAACTTAATAAGCGGGATTCAGAGGGACCACACACTTTAAAATACCCAGAGACTTGTGAAGGCAGCCCACTCCTAAAACCATCCACCTTAACACAGAAAGGGACATTCCCCATAACCACCATGGGTCAGAAAGCCTGCAAAGCATCTCTCCACAGAGCATTTAAATATATCCATGCCCAGTGAGACTCTCCACACAATAATATGCAATAATATGCATGGCCAAGCTGAATTTAGCTCCTCCCACGATCTCACAAGATCTCAGGGCTGAAACGACTCCGTGCTCACACTTTCAATTCAGCTCAATTCACGTTCATTTGTATAGCGCCTGTGACAATGTGGAATATCCGTGCCACAGAAATAGTTTGACTTTAACTTTCAATTTGTACGTTCTTTGTGAATGGGTAGAGTGTCTTAATTAACGGTGGAAGGAGGAAGAGATATAGTGAAAGTGAAGTGTGGCCAAGTATGGCGACCCATGCTCGGAATTTGTGCTCTGTATTTAACCCATCCAAAGTGCACGCACACAGCAGTGAACACACGAACACACACACACACACACACACACACACACGAACACACACACACACACATTTATATATACTTTATTTGATTCCACATTACAAGTCAAATTTCATTAGGAATCAAATTTTTTGAATAATCCAACAGATTAAAACTAATCAGCACATTGTTATGGATTAAACAGTTCTAAGGATACAGGAAACATCGCCTTTTCCAAATAAACATGCTTCCTATAGTTGCTGAGATTGAACAGTACTTTGCCAACTGTTTGGCCCTTGTTTTAGATAGCCCCCCAATGCAAAGTCCACGGATCACCAGCCTGTGTACATGACCCAGGCTACCAAACACTAGCACAATAAACTGGCATTTGTACCCAAGGTTCTCAATAGTAGATATCAATGACTGATATTTTAAAATCTTAGAGCAGTGAGAATCCTCCATAAACAAGTCAAATGCACACAACACCTCAAATAGTGTAGCTGTTTTACGATTCTGAGAGATGTTAACGATATCTGGTGTATTAGCAATTCCTAGAAAAGTGTTTGCAGGTGAGTTAAACCATTCAGACTGTACAGTAGTGTGTTTAAAGATCTGCTCATCAGCCACGCAGGGAATCTGAGCAGCGATGAGGTCCACAAGTCTGTCATATCTGGCAGTATATAATCCTTTAAATGATGAACAACTGTTCATGATGTGGGCTACTGACTCCAGGTGTTGAGGGGGGTCATGCAGCAGGCAGAGGGGGGAATGGGTGGAGGGAAACCACAGTCAGAAAGTAAGAATCTCTTCACTGATGGTGGCATTGCTGTAGATGGTGTGTGATACAGAGTGGTCCGCGCAGGGCAGTTTTGCCAACTTTCCCTGGAGTTTTAGACTGGACCAGTACTTCATATTTTGGGCTCTTTGAATAGACAAGAGAGTCTGCCTTGACGTTCTAGGCTGGAGCAGGTGAACAATGTTGTTATGGTGCAGCCTGGCTTCCACGATGACAGATGGGTCCTCTATGACTGCATCAGAGACCTCTACAGGTTGAGAGTGGGAGGTCCACTTCAGTTCAGTACATGTCCTCCAGCATAGGTCGTTTAAGTCTGGCCAGTCTGATGACACACCAAATCCCTGTGCCCGTCCATCCAGCTATCCATTGGTCTTTCTTTTAAAACCCAGGAAGCTGTCTTCCTCACCACATGCGTGTAGCACCTTCCGTCTTTTAAAATCCAGCAATAAGGATGCTCTGGCCATTTGCCTCACGGTGACATCATCACAGTTTAACATGTTGGTAAGGTGAGACTGTCTTGTGGCTGTGTACTCCCACATGCAGTTTGGAACTCCAAGCCCCCCATCCTGTCTTTTCTGGAAGATAAAACATCTTGTGGAATGTGTGTTGAGACAAAGCCATTTCCTAACCACATTTACGGTTTTGTTGTCCATTTCACGCAATACTTTTTGTGGAATATGGACATTTGCAAAAAGATGTTGAATTTTAGAAAAAGCTATGTCTCTTATTGCTTGCACTTTTAAAGTAACAGGAAGAGGTGATGCATCAATGAGATCCAGTCTGGTCATAAACTGATCTGCCATGTCAGTCACTTGCTGACTCCATTCTCCAGCAATGTTAAACTTGTGACCCAGGTAGTTGTAGGTCTCATGTCTAGTGTACACTCTGAGTGGCTGGTCTAAGATGGTAAATGAGGGGGGTTGGTCGGCCCTTGATCTATACCAACGGTTGCCACCGCTCCTCCTCTCATAGAAAACTGCACATTTACTGTGCTTTACTTGTAGACCAGACCATGCCAGGAATCTGTCAGTGCATGACAACATGTTTTTAATCACGCCTTCATCTCGAGATGCGACGACCACATCATCAGCATAGCCCTGGACTGGATCCGGTGACAGGACATGGGGCGGGGCATGTGCGCAAAGCCATTTTAGCCATTGATTTATTGCAATGATAAAGTTTACAGCACTCCAAGGACAGCCAGTTTTGATTCCTACCTCAAGTGGTATCGGTCTGGTGAGGTCTTTTCCACAGATCACTTGTAGGTAGGAGTCACAATAAACATCTTTTATTATGTCCACATAGATCTTAGGGAGCTGTATCTCTTCCAATGCATCAATCATGACTCTGTGAGGCAATGTGCCAAAGGCATCTCTGAAGTCAAGGAAGACAATGTACTGTATAGCTTAGCAGATTCGTGCTTAAAATCGTCAATGGCAGTTTTTAAGCAAAAAACATGCTCATTCATGCCTTGTCGCTCAATATAAGCTTTTTGTTTGTTAGACAAAATTCCAGCATCAACCAGCCAAGGTAGTATTCTTGAAAGCAGGCACTTCATAAAGACTTTGTATACAGATGGCAATAGAGAGATGTCCCTCCATGTTGAGAGGTCTTCTGGTACATTGTCTTTCTTCGGTATTCTATGAATGAGTGCTCCCTTCCATGAACTAGGGACTTTACCATTAATCAAACAGGTGTTAAATATGCTTTTCAAAATGTAGCAGGATGTTTGCCTAGTGGCTTTCAGATTCTCATAAGTAACACCATCTGAGCCGCTGGCTTTGTTATTGGGCAGATTTACAATTACTTTCTCAATCTCTTCTATTGTAAACGCCGATGTAGGCGGCGGCGACTCAGTCATTATGTTGTGTAAGTCATCATTCCACGGGGGTAAATCAAGCGTGATATTAGTTGGATCGGACTGGCATTTTTCACGATAATAATTGTACACTTGCTCAATGTTACCAGGATCAAGCGGTGGCGTGGGAAACATGCAGTCATTTAGGATAATATCAATCGCCTTTGCTCTACGATGCTGCCATAGGTAGGTTAGTTTGTTTTTGCATACCTTTTGAGGGTTTCTCTGATGCTGTCTCGTGGCTGAGGCAATCGCTGGTTGTATCACCTCCCGCAGGTACCGCAGTTGTTTTTCAATCCATTCGGCCGGGTTTGCAGCAGGGTTTGATTTGGATCGTGCATTTTCATCCAGTGGCAAAGTCCTTAAAATCCGCACTACATACTTGAGTAACGGTAGTCCAAGTTGTCCTCCATCTGTGCGTTTTATGGAAAATATTCCGGTTTTGAAAAAGGCCCCATTAAGAACTGTAAACAATTTTGACCACTTCCTGAAATCTCCGCTAAGTACAAAGTTTTGTTTTTCTTGCAATTGTTTTGTATCCAGACCTTTCTTAAACTGTCTTTCATGATACTGGAAATTGATCCATTCATTTTCTGTCAACAATCGTTCGTAATCCGTGTACTCTGTAGATGGAATGTTGCAGGCTCCGGCGCACGGGGAGCAGTTGGGTTCGGTGCCTTGCTCAAGGGTCTCACCTCAGTCGTGGTATTGAAGGTGGAGAGAGCGCTGGTTATTCACTCCCCCACCGACAATTCCTGCAGGACCTGAGACTTGAACCCACGACCTTCGGGTTACAAGTCCGACTCTCTAACTATTAGGCCACGACTGCCCCATATAGGCCCTGCGTTCCATTCGGAAGGGCTCATCCCTATGCCCTAATCCCTTCAAAGGGTTTACCCTCCAGAGTGAGAGCTTTGAAGGGTGTAGTGGACTGTTTCTTGAAGTGCCCTTCCGCGTCATCATCCCGTGCCCACATGGAAGCGGCGTCATCATGCAAAGAATCTGTGCAATGGATCATTTGGGCCCAAAGTGTCCATCAGTTGTTCCCTTCGAAATCCTTCATTCCGAAGGGACCTTTGAAAACAGTTTTGAAAACTTTGGTTTGGAACGACCCTTGGAACGGCCATGATTGTGAGTTTGTGTACTAGGTGCGAGATGGATTAATGGATTAGGCTACCGTTTGGGTGGAAAAGACAGCCGTCTGTTGATTTGATGATTTGATGCCAGAGGTGTAAAATACTTCATTAATTTTACTTGATTACTTTACTTAAGTATTATTTTGGGGAATATTTACTTTAATCAAGTACAATTTAACGCTCTGGGGTCGGCTGTATCGCTGGCGATACTAGCTCGGTTTTTTTAAGATCAGTGCAAAAGACACAAAAAATACTCTGTTGATTTTGGTCACACAATTAAGTGTTATACATCAATCGAAACTGTTAAGTGTCTACTTTTTTGTGTACACTCACGAATACAACAAAACTTTGTGGTTTTGGGAAAAAACAAAGAAAACAAACAGGGTGCGCTCTCTGTCTTCTCCGTCTCTGCGAGCTGCTCTTTGAAACACGTCACTAAAATTAACTGTAACTCGGCGAAAACTCAACAGAGAGACACAGGTGTTATATCTATAGAAAGCTGGAAGTGTCTACTTTGAAATGAAGTAAGTCTTATTGAAAACAATCATTCTGTGATGAAGTAATCCATATGAAACCAACACGATGTTCAGTCTGTCCCGTCTAACTCATTATTTCTAATGCGATCCCGCCCCCTCGCGTTCATTTGTAAATAACCACGTGTGCCGCATGCTCATGGAGACGCCCAACACAAACAAAGCCAGATCGTTCCTCGCGGCTAACATTACTGTTCGTTTCTGGAAGAAGAGGAGCTGAATAAAAGCTGGATTTGCCTCAAAATAAGAGCAAGAGTTCATCCAGAAGAGAAGAGCGATCTGATGAGTAAGTAATGTTTCTTTTTTTGCATTAGTTAACGTGTTATTGTGACTCAAACTTGAACATGTTTATTTGTTTTTTTCCCAAACGACAACATGATGAATGTTACAATGTTTAGAAAAATGTTTAATGTTCACAAATGGATTTAATAGTGTGCTAAATGATAATAATTAGTTTCTCAGATATAAAATATCCTTTTTTTATAGTACAAAGTACATCTTTTGTAGTACAAAGCCATACATACTAGGCTATATGACTACAAAATCATAGTTCGTTTTTTCTAAACAATAATAATTAGTTTCTCAGATATAAAATGTATTTTTTTTGTTTACGATAGTACAAAGCATGCGTGAGTCTCTGGCTACAGAATCATAACAGCTACTATAAAATCATACATACTAGGCTATATGACTACAAAATCATAGTTGTTTTTTTCTAAACAATAATAATTAGTTTCTCAGATATAAAATTTATTTTTTTGTTTATGATAGTACAAAGCATGCGTGAGTCTATAAAACATATATATAAAAAGATGCTCCTGATATTAACATTTTTTTTTGGTTGTTTGTATTTTATTGAATCAGATACCTGCACCACAGATGATGAATCCTGATGACTTTCTTCAAACTGTCTTCCTCTGAGAGCGCTGTACCAACATCAGATATTCAACTACACTGATATTCTATGGTAAAACAAGCTCCTTGACCACTGATTATGTTTTTTTCTTCTTGAATCCATGGAAAGTAGCAGAAACACTCAAATAACACACGTAAATATCAGGCAAGATTTACTTGTGTCACTTGTTGAACATAATCTGTTGCAAGAATGACTCAAAGTCTGTTCACATCTCTGTGGTTAGATCAGTGTGCACAATAATGGGTCTTTGACCTTCATTATGTATGTTTTGATTATACTGTGTTGTAAATAAAATACAAATAATTAAAAAAACCTTTATAAGTATTATAAGTATTATAAGGATTATAAGTAGCTGAAATAAGCACAAATATCAGGGCATGTCAAAACTTCTCAAGGGTCCCAAAATCACCTCAGACCCCAGAGGGTTAAAATCACTTACAGAGGAAGTTGTTCCCATCAGGCTAACATGACAGTCACGACTCATGCCGCTGTAAGCTTTTCTTTTTCTTTTGTTTTCACTCGCGATCTTTACAACACACATTGCATTACATATTTCATGGCACACTCGTTTTACGCGTATTTATTGTTGTGGGTGTGTTATTGACATGTTAAAGTCTAGACCCTGAATATAAGATGACCACGTTTTTTCAGATGCATTTCCAAGAAAAAAACATTGTCTTATATTTGGGTCAATACGTTATATTATATTATATTAAATATCTATTTTATTTATTTTATATACCAGCAGCCATACCACCCTGCAGCCCAAGACTGGTCACCCACTGAAGCTAAGCAGGGCTGAGTTGGTCAGTACCTGGATGGGAGACCTCCTGGGAAAACTAGGTTGCTGTTGGAAGAGGTGTTAGTGAGGCCAGCAGGGGGTGCTCACCCTGTGGTCTGTGTGGGTCCTAACGCCCCAGTATAGTGACGGGGACACTATACTGCCAACAAGCACTGTCCTACGGATGAGACGTTAAACCGAGGTCCTGACTCTCTGTGGTCATTAAAATCCCACAATGCCCTTCAAAACTCTCTCTCTCTCTCACACACACACAAACACACACACACACACACAGAGTCCTGCGGAATTATCTAATAATTCTTTATTAATTACTAAATGTTTCACTATATTTTCACTTTAGAATAGGCATACTGTTTCAGGTTCGAAATAAGTCCTGCATAATTATTTGATAATTATTTTTTAATTACTAATGGGTTCCCTATATTTTCACTTTAGAATACTGTTTCAGGTTTTAAGTAATTCCTGCAGAATTATCTGATAATTCTTTATTAATTACTAAAGGTTTCACTATATTTTCACTTTAGAATACTGTTTCAGGTTCTAAGTAATTCTTGCGGAATTATCTAACAATTCTTTATTAATTACTAATGGGTTTCCAATATTTTCACTTTAGAATAGGCCTACTGTTTCAGGTTCAAAATAAGTCCTGCAGAATTATCTAATAATTCTTTATTAATTACTAATGGGTTACCTGTATTTTCACTTTCCCTCAGTCCTTGCCTTACATACAGGAATTTAATTAATGGTAATATGGTATATGCTGAGGAGGCACACATACAGTACTGTATATAAAATATAAAAACTAAGGTAAGTTATCGCATGGCACTGGAGTGGTGGTGGGGTTCCTATCTGAAGCTGATTTCTTACAAAACACACTCACAAAACAATTCACTACACAGGCAAAACCTCTATAAAATGAATTGCATTTATTAAAATTGCACTTTCATACTGCTACTGCTACTACTGCTAATAACATTTATATGAAAGGGTCACAACTCAGTGTAATTTTGTATGACTGTTCATTAGTAGTTGCTTCATAGTTATTTTTCTTGAAACGTAACTAGTAGATAATTAATAGTAGTTCTTCAGGAGGTATGACAGAATACATTAGTTATTGATGAGCTAACTGTTACTTAACACAATCATAAAATTGTATTACATACTGATTAGTTAACACATCTTCCTTAGTAGTTAACAGTAGTGAGTTAAGTGTTAATGAATAATTACCTGGTAGTTCTTCAATAATTTCTTATTAGTTATGCAGTAAGTAAGAAACAGTATTCTAAAGTGTTACCATATTAATAATTATTAATTCGCAGAAAAAAAACATATATATGTTAAATTCAACCTTTAAACTGCATTTCCAATAGGCTATAAATTCCAGTCAGCATAATCAAAGCTTTATGTCGAGCATTTACAGTGGGCTTATTTACAAAACTGGTCAGAACGTTATGTAAAGAGATCGAAATGAAACGAATATAAAAATATAATAATAGGCTAATAATTATAATAATTATGATAATAATAGCTAATAATAATATACAAATATTATGGAAAAAGACGATCAGTTAATGGACACACAAAGCTAGCAAGACTGTGGGATGGATAAAAATGTTTTCTTGTAGGTCTATTTTATTTTATGTACTTTATGTAACATTTAGCCTATTTGTGATTAACTTAATTCGAATGCTGGTTACATCTTGTGCAATTGCCCACAGTCCGGTAGCCTATGGTCAATATAATAATTTAATTATGTAATAATTTCTATAATAATTAATACAATAATTTCTTAATTCAAAATAAAATATTAACGAATCCCTGATAATCCCAGGTTGCTATGGGCACGTATTTTGTTTACACATTAAACTCGTGGCCACAAGAAAAATATGTCGTTCCCTCAACATAACATTTCGAGGCCATGACATAATATCACGTTCCCACGAATTAATATCACGTTCCCACGACTTAATATCACGTTCCCACGACTTAATATCACGTTCCCACAAATTAATATCACGTTCCCACGACTTAATATCACGTTCCCACAAATTAATATCACGTTCCCACGACTTAATATCACGTTCCCACGACTTAATATCACGTTCCCACGACTTAATATGTTGTGGCCATGACAAAACTAAGTGAACCGAAGACGGCCCCTCCCGGGCACCGTAATGCACAGACAATTTGCGGGCTATATTTTTTTAATACTTCCAGTCTCGCTCGAGAACTCCGGCCTGACGCAAGCGGGTTTTCTCGCGTTATTTCCTTATCACTTCTCGCGTGTTTTTTGTTGTGAAACGTAGTTTGCGATCAGACAGAGTTGTCGGCGATTCTTCCTATTGTGAAATCGTGCAATGTGAAACCCCCTGCCGCCGATCCATCATGCAATGTGAACACAGCAGCGACTGAATAATACCCCAGATAGTCATGCAGTGTGAAAACAACGGCGATCCGATGAGTTTGAAAATCGTGCAGTGTGAACTCACCATAAATTGCACAATAACCTTTAGGGCACCATGTTGTTGTCAATTTTTTAGAACACAAATTAAAAATGACAAAAATCAAAGTTCAGTTTTATGTTCATAAATGAACAAGAAGCTATTCTGTGTTAAACTGAGAGGGTGAATATTCTTACCCCTAAAAATAAACTTTATTCAATAGGCTATCTTCATATTTTACAGCTGTAGGCCTATCCTTTAAAATTTCCCCATACCACATTCAACCTTCAAATCTCAGATTATTCAGCTCAGAACATGACAAGTAACAAAAGTGAATTATTTTAAATGAATTTGGTTGGCAAACACCTTTTAGACATGATCAGGTTGAGCACATGTTTATATTATTGAGGAACACCACTATGTCATTCTGTAACACTCATTCAAATGTGAAGCATATCTATGTGTTGTGTAAGGTTTCATCATTTCTTTCTTTCTTTATTAGTAGTTTATTATTATTATTATTGTTGTTGTTGTTATAATAATTATTATAATCATCATCATCATCATTATTACTATTATGATTACATTGTTTCGATCTTGAGAATTAAAAACAATAAAAACAAAAACATTTAAACCAGGCCGAGGGTTTCTGGGCTTGGTGCGTAACGCAACGTAAAGCACTGAAACACGGAAAAACCATTACAAACATTCAAGCGCAAACAGCGGCAGTCAGTGGAGCAGCACGAATATCTGAGGTAAGACAACAAAACCTTTTAAATAAACTATGACCTTTTTGAAAAGCTATGAAAATAACACCTACGTAATGTCATAATTGTGTGTTTCATAATGAATAAATGACGACGGGCCACAGAATTGTAGAAAAATTTAAAACACACAATGATAATGTGGCCGCAATATTAAGTCGGTTTACCGGTCCAGAGTTAATTATTCCACATATACCATGGTTACTACACCTGAAGACATTTTCTCAGATGTTTTATTTCAAGATATTTGTAAGACTTTAGCCTGCTGGTTACGAGAGCACTCACGTATTGATTATTTTCACCAACAGAGGGCGCTGCGAGCTACACTGATTGCTTGGTCACGTGCCGCTAATTCATTCATGAAGAACTGAACCTGGACGACATTTATATATATATTATAATAAATTCTCAAAACAGACACCGTTGTCCCTATCAAGGTAGTATGTTGAATTAAAATAATACTGTTTGTATGTTGTTTTAACAGATACTGAAATTGATGGAGACACTTTAATGAACCTAGATGACACTACGAAAACTTAAATATTCCCAAAAATGAAGGATTAAGTTAAATTCATAAGATTACAAGGAAACCTAAAGACTGAGATGCCAGCAAGACCACAGACACCATGAGTAAGTTACGACTCTACGTGTTTAAAAATATGTGTGCACCTTTACTAATTATTATTAACTATTATAATTATTTAATTGGATGTACGGAAGAACTTAGTGACTTTAACATTTTCTCACATTTACGCATTTAGTTGACATTGTTATTACAATGCAACTTTCATTGCATTCCCATTTTTAATGGGATGCTCAGTTAGGTGTGATGGTCAGGTCAGGTGTCCACATATGTTTAGCCGAACTACATTGTTATCTTTGCAAATCATTGAGCTGTTTTTACCATACTATCATGCACCTTTCTGCAAAACTTTTTTTGTAGGACTTCCTATTGATATTTTACCTGGATCAGTCTCAAGACAACATATTGCTTGTTTGTAGCAACTTATTGTGGCAATTAAAAAAAATAGAAAGAATTGAGAGCAGTTTTTTTCTTTGACAGGACAAAGCAAACAAGATCAAAAATAATTCAAGGTCTGTTTGATTAGATGTGCACATATACATGGTAATTTCCACAATGCAATAAGTTTATACTTTTAGAGAATGATGAGGGTAAAAATGTTTTTCTCTATTTTCAGGTATATAACAGGCAAACACAACAAGGTATTCAGCCCTTGTTACCAAATACCAGTTCTTGAGAGAAAAGACTAGCAGAGGATGTGCTTAAAAACAAATTCAAACAAAGAAAGATCACTTTTGATTAATGTTGAAGAAATGTAGGAAAACAGATCATTTTACCAGGAGTCCATCAAAAATATGGCAACAATTGTAGAGGTAGGTTTGCTAAAATAAAGTGTATTGACACTTCAATACTTACATTTCTATTACCCTGTGAGAATGTTTCATGTATATGTTTATTTATTTATTTTGTAGATGGAGGATCTATCTGGCCAAGATTTGTATCAAAAGAGGCCAAGGTCAGTTGGGGTAAGTGTCACAGACAGAGTCTGGTGGCACAAACAGTGATCAACGAGTGCCAAAGAAGAGCAGTTGGGGTAGATATTGTTACAGAGTTGGATGAAGAAAAACAAATCTGCGTTAATTTGGCACACAAAGGTAATAAATCACTGATTTACATGGACAGTAATGCCAAGAATCACAATGATCAGAAACATAGCATGCCATATTCAATTTAACAAATTTTATATTTAAGGTCTCAGTGGTTGCTGCTGTCCTGCTGTTTCCACTTCTATTGAAGGAGAGTCTGAGATCTCTTTATGTCATCAGTGAGGTGAGTGCATTTTGAACAGTGTATCCATAATATTTAAATCTATAAATTTCAATTTTCAACCCCTTCTCCTGGTTATGATTTCTTCTAAACATTTGTTTATGGGGTTATTCTGTGGAACTGTTTGTGTCCATGGAGGTTCCACAGTAACAGCAGCAAGAATGAATAAAGGGAATATTCAAACAAAAATTAAAATTCTGTCATCATTTACTCACCTTCATGTTGTTTCAAACTTGTATGACTTACAAGTTAATGACTTATAATTTATTTTCAAGAGTGTCACTGAAAATCACTGACATGTTGTTTAGGACCCCAGTGATTTTCATCATATGGACATTATTTAACATTTTTAAAAATATCTTATTTTGTGTTCTTATCTTGTGTTACAGTTTGTAAGGGTGGGGTGGGGGGGGGTGGGGTCGTAGTGTCAGAGTTCAGAGATTCGTGGGGTAAGAGAGGGGAGGGGGGGCAAGGACGAGAGGGAGTTCAGCTTCCTGACAGCCTGATGGATGAAGCTGTCTTTCAGTCTGTTTGTCCTGGCTTGGAGACTCCTCAGTCTCCTCCCTGATGGTAGCAGACTGAAGAAGCTGTGTGTCGGGTGGGTGGGATCACCTGCAATGCTGAGGGCTTTGCGGGTGAGACGGGTGCTGTAGATGTCCTGGAGGGAGGGGAGAGAGACACCAACGATCTTCTCAGCTGCTCTCACTATCCGTTGAAGGGACTTGCGGCAGGACGCGTTGCAGGCGCCATACCACACAGTGATGCAGCTAGTCAGAATGCTCTCGATGGTGCCTCTGTAGAAGGTGCACATGATGGGGGCCGGGGCTCTGGCTCTTCTGAGTTTGCGGAGGAAGTAGAGACGCTGCTGTGCTTTCTGATGTCAACTTATAATATTAGTAAGGGATTCTTGCAACCGAAACGCTAAACATAATGATAGTGTTTCTGAGGATCATAAAGCAGCGTAACATCATAGATTCATCACTCACTTTAACATCGACTCTAAACACTAAGGACTATGAAACAACAAAAGCTGTTATTAACTTTCACACCGAGCTGGAGTTTATCTGAGGATATCAGCTATAAGCGCAGTTCTTCAGGTGGACTGAGGAGGGCAGCAGTGCGCGTCTGTTCTGCCGGAAACCACAGAAGAAGAAGAGGTTTCCGCGCATGCGCATTCTTCACTCCTCTGAAGCGAAACCGAAAGTAAACTCGACAGGAAAATGCGGGAGTTTTGAAGACTTAAAAACTGTCATAAACCACATTAAGGTGAGTTAATTTCTTGGCTTCTGATATAAGTTCATATTATTGTAGTTTTTCTCGTATCGTGTTAAATCCGATCTTTAAACTTGAACACATTTAGTGATTTGTGTCGCTTGTAAAAGTGGATGAATCATCTTCAGGATTATAATGATATTGAGCTCTAGAGATTCTGCTTTTAGTTCAGATTCATTCACGGATTCTTTACAATCAGAAATATAGGCGACTAAAGGAGAAAATAAAGATTAAAACACAAGCTTCTGTAGATCAGCTTTACTGAGAGTTTGATTCTGACTCACACATGTATTTCTGCTGTAAAAACTCTACACACCCTCATTAAAGTGTCTGCTTTGAGATATTTGAATGATGACGCTGAGATATCTTTTAAACTTTTAAATAGGAAGGAAAACATAAAATAAAAGACTTGCAATAACATGTTTGCATAAGTGTGCATAATTTAACTTTTTCTAATATTACATATAACTCAGTTTGTCATTCTCTCTCACTCAGATTCTTTCCAGTTATGATACTGTGTGATATCTCAAGAATTTTGATTGCTGGCCTCATTTTAATTGATTTCTTTATCTATAGACTGATAAATATAATATACAAATAAGAGGCACTGGCACCTTTTTTCACTTTTAAAAAAAAATGTTCTGGAATAATATGATTACGGTGAAAATTAAGTGAATGATTTATGTTATTAATTGTTTTACTGATCTTGTTTGTTTGGTGAAAGAGCAACTATTAAACATCGGCTGCATGTCTAAGCTTCCAGAGGGTTTATTCACTAGTTGTTCAATAACTAAACATCAGCTCTGAAAATAATCCTCATCAGATGTCATGATCAGTTAGTTGATATGTGTTACAGCAGCAGAAACACATCAAGCTCTGAACAGATTGATGCTTTTCTCCTGCTGCTGAAGTCAAATATGTTCAGTAAGACACAAGAGCATCAGTGAGCTCAGATACTGACCATGCTCATGAGGATCTTCTTCACTACAGTCAGTAAACCATCACTTTATGGATCCTGCTGCAGATCCACATTCTCTTCAATCTCATTGTGTGTGTAGCGTTAAGATTTACTGCAATAATAATCACAATATTATGTGTCATTTGTTCTCTTATGTGTCCATATGCAGGTGTGAAGTCAGTTTGTCATTATGGAGAACAGAGAGAGATCTTCATCTCCTGACCTCAGTAATGATCCAGTGACCTCTGACCCCAGGTGAGATATAATCCAGTGTTAAGGTCAATTCATGCTGCACTGATAAACACTGACCAGCGTGAACAATCACCGGATCACAGTTCATCATTTCTCAGACGCTCCACGAGTCGACAAGTGCTGCTTCAACATGTTCAATCAGAGAAAACACACACTGAGCAACAGCAGCAGATTCAGACACTGATCCACAAACCAGACCAAGAGTGTGTTTCCACTGTTAGTGAACCACACACTGACTCACAAACCAGACCGAGAGTGTGTTTCCACTGTTAGTGAACCACACACTGATCCACAAACCAGACCGAGAGTGTGTTTCCACTGTTAGTGAACCACACACTGACTCACAAACCAGACCGAGAGTGTGTTTCCACTGTTAGTGAACCACACACTGACTCACAAACCAGACCGAGAGTGTGTTTCCACTGTTAGTGAACCACACACTGATCCACAAACCAGACCGAGAGTGTGTTTCCACTGTTAGTGAACCACACACTGATCCACAAACCAGACCGAGAGTGTGTTTCCACTGTTAGTGAACCACACACTGACTCACAAACCAGACCGAGAGTGTGTTTCCACTGTTAGTGAACCACACACTGACTCACAAACCAGACCGAGAGTGTGTTTCCACTGTTAGTGAACCACACACTGATCCACAAACCAGACCAAGAGTTTGTTTCCACTGTTAGTGAACCACACACTGATCCACAAACCAGACCAAGAGTGTGTTTCCACTGTTAGTGAACCACACACTGATCCACAAACCAGACCGAGAGTGTGTTTCCACTGTTAGTGAACCACACACTGATCCACAAACCAGACCAAGAGTGTGTTTCCACTGTTAGTGAACCACACACTGACTTACAAACCAGACCAAGAGTGTGTTTCCACTGTTAGTGAACCACACACTGACTCACAAACCAGACCAAGAGTGTGTTTCCACTGTTAGTGAACCACACACTGACTTACAAACCAGACCGAGAGTGTGTTTCCACTGTTAGTGAACCACACACTGATCCACAAACCAGACCAAGAGTGTGTTTCCACTGTTAGTGAACCACACACTGATCCACAAACCAGACCGAGAGTGTGTTTCCACTGTTAGTGAACCACACACTGATCCACAAACCAGACCAAGAGTGTGTTTCCACTGTTAGTGAACCACACACTGACTTACAAACCAGACCAAGAGTGAGTTTCCACTGTTAGTGAACCACACACTGATCCACAAACCAGACCGAGAGTGTGTTTCCACTGTTAGTGAACCACACACTGACCCACAAACCAGACCAAGAGTGTGTTTCCACTGTTAGTGAACCACACACTGACTCACAAACCAGACCAAGAGTGTGTTTCCACTGTTAGTGAACCACACACTGACCCACAAACCAGACCAAGAGTGTGTTTCCACTGTTAGTGAACCACACACTGACCCACAAACCAGACCAAGAGTGTTTCCACTGTTAGTGAACCACACACTGATCCACAAACCAGACCAAGAGTGTGTTTCCACTGTTAGTGAACCACACACTGATCCACAAACCAGACCAAGAGTGTGTTTCCACTGTTAGTGAACCACACACTGATCCACAAACCAGACCGAGAGTGTGTTTCCACTGTTAGTGAACCACACACTGACTTACAAACCAGACCAAGAGTGTGTTTCCACTGTTAGTGAACCACACACTGACTTACAAACCAGACCGAGAGTGTGTTTCCACTGTTAGTGAACCACACACTGATCCACAAACCAGACCGAGAGTGTGTTTCCACTGTTAGTGAACCACACACTGATCCACAAACCAGACCGAGAGTGTGTTTCCACTGTTAGTGAACCACACACTGACTCAC
This sequence comes from Schizothorax lantsangensis, assembly GCA_027422415.1. Classification (NCBI taxonomy): domain Eukaryota; kingdom Metazoa; phylum Chordata; class Actinopteri; order Cypriniformes; family Cyprinidae; genus Schizothorax; species Schizothorax lantsangensis. The sequence continues at coordinate 45,360,600 of CM049841.1, forward strand.
AAACCAGACCAAGAGTGTGTTTCCACTGTTAGTGAACCACACACTGACTCACAAACCAGACCAAGAATGTTTTTCCACTGTTAGTGAACCACACACTGACTTACAAACCAGACCGAGAGTGTGTTTCCACTGTTAGTGAACCACACACTGACTTACAAACCAGACCGAGAGTGTTTTTCCACTGTTAGTGAACCACACACTGACTTACAAACCAGACCGAGAGTGTGTTTCCACTGTTAGTGAACCACACACTGACTCACAAACCAGACCAAGAGTGTGTTTCCACTGTTAGTGAACCACACACTGACTCACAAACCAGACCGAGAGTGTGTTTCCACTGTTAGTGAACCACACACTGATCCACAAACCAGACCGAGAGTGTGTTTCCACTGTTAGTGAACCACACACTGACTTACAAACCAGACCAAGAGTGTGTTTCCACTGTTAGTGAACCACACACTGACTTACAAACCAGACCAAGAGTGTGTTTCCACTGTTAGTGAACCACACACTGACTTACAAACCAGACCAAGAGTGTGTTTCCACTGTTAGTGAACCACACACTGACTTACAAACCAGACCAAGAGTGTGTTTCCACTGTTAGTGAACCACACACTGATCCACAAACCAGACCGAGAGTGTGTTTCCACTGTTAGTGAACCACACACTGACCCACAAACCAGACCAAGAGTGTGTTTCCACTGTTAGTGAACCACACACTGACTCACAAACCAGACCAAGAGTGTGTTTCCACTGTTAGTGAACCACACACTGACCCACAAACCAGACCAAGAGTGTGTTTCCACTGTTAGTGAACCACACACTGACTCACAAACCAGACCAAGAGTGTGTTTCCACTGTTAGTGAACCACACACTGACTCACAAACCAGACCGAGAGTGTGTTTCCACTGTTAGTGAACCACACACTGACTCACAAACCAGACCGAGAGTGTGTTTCCACTGTTAGTGAACCACACACTGACCCACAAACCAGACCAAGAGTGTGTTTCCACTGTTAGTGAACCACACACTGACTCACAAACCAGACCAAGAGTGTGTTTCCACTGTTAGTGAACCACACACTGACTCACAAACCAGACCGAGAGTGTGTTTCCACTGTTAGTGAACCACACACTGACTCACAAACCAGACCGAGAGTGTGTTTCCACTGTTAGTGAACCACACACTGACTCACAAACCAGACCGAGAGTGTGTTTCCACTGTTAGTGAACCACACACTGACTCACAAACCAGACCGAGAGTGTGTTTCCACTGTTAGTGAACCACACACTGACTCACAAACCAGACCAAGAGTGTGTTTCCACTGTTAGTGAACCACACACTGACTCACAAACCAGACCGAGAGTGTGTTTCCACTGTTAGTGAACCACACACTGACTCCACAAACCAGACCGAGAGTGTGTTTCCACTGTTAGTGAACCACACACTGATCCACAAACCAGACCGAGAGTGTGTTTCCACTGTTAGTGAACCACACACTGATCCACAAACCAGACCGAGAGTGTGTTTCCACTGTTAGTGAACCACACACTGATCCACAAACCAGACCGAGAGTGTGTTTCCACTGTTAGTGAACCACACACTGATCCACAAACCAGACCGAGAGTGTGTTTCCACTGTTAGTGAACCACACACTGACTCACAAACCAGACCGAGAGTGTGTTTCCACTGTTAGTGAACCACACACTGACTCACAAACCAGACCGAGAGTGTGTTTCCACTGTTAGTGAACCACACACTGACTCACAAACCAGACCGAGAGTGTGTTTCCACTGTTAGTGAACCACACACTGACTCACAAACCAGACCGAGAGTGTGTTTCCACTGTTAGTGAACCACACACTGACTCACAAACCAGACCGAGAGTGTGTTTCCACTGTTAGTGAACCACACACTGACTCACAAACCAGACCGAGAGTGTGTTTCCACTGTTAGTGAACCACACACTGACTCACAAACCAGACCGAGAGTGTGTTTCCACTGTTAGTGAACCACACACTGATCACAAACCAGACCGAGAGTGTGTTTCCACTGTTAGTGAACCACACACTGACTCACAAACCAGACCGAGAGTGTGTTTCCACTGTTAGTGAACCACACACTGACTCACAAACCAGACCGAGAGTGTGTTTCCACTGTTAGTGAACCACACACTGACTCACAAACCAGACCGAGAGTGTGTTTCCACTGTTAGTGAACCACACACTGACTCACAAACCAGACCGAGAGTGTGTTTCCACTGTTAGTGAACCACACACTGACTCACAAACCAGACCGAGAGTGTGTTTCCACTGTTAGTGAACCACACACTGACTCACAAACCAGACCGAGAGTGTGTTTCCACTGTTAGTGAACCACACACTGATCCACAAACCAGACCGAGAGTGTGTTTCCACTGTTAGTGAACCACACACTGATCCACAAACCAGACCGAGAGTGTGTTTCCACTGTTAGTGAACCACACACTGATCCACAAACCAGACCGAGAGTGTGTTTCCACTGTTAGTGAACCACACACTGACTCACAAACCAGACCGAGAGTGTGTTTCCACTGTTAGTGAACCACACACTGACTCACAAACCAGACCGAGAGTGTGTTTCCACTGTTAGTGAACCACACACTGACTCACAAACCAGACCGAGAGTGTGTTTCCACTGTTAGTGAACCACACACTGACTCACAAACCAGACCGAGAGTGTGTTTCCACTGTTAGTGAACCACACACTGATCCACAAACCAGACCAAGAGTGTGTTTCCACTGTTAGTGAACCACACACTGACTTACAAACCAGATCAAGAGTGTGTTTCCACTGTTAGTGAACCACACACTGATCCACAAACCGGACCGAGAGTGTGTTTCCACTGTTAGTGAACCACACACTGATCCACAAACCAGACCGAGAGTGTGTTTCCACTGTTAGTGAACCACACACTGACTCACAAACCAGACCAAGAGTGTTTTTCCACTGTTAGTGAACCACACACTGACTTACAAACCAGACCGAGAGTGTGTTTCCACTGTTAGTGAACCACACACTGACTTACAAACCAGACCGAGAGTGTGTTTCCACTGTTAGTGAACCACACACTGACTCACAAACCAGACCAAGAGTGTGTTTCCACTGTTAGTGAACCACACACTGACTTACAATTAGAGCTGCTGCTAACAGTATTTCAGAATGACTCATCTGATGATTATTTCTGTGATTCAGCAGATGAAAAAGTTTAAAATGATTCATTATTGAAATTTATATATGTTTTTAAATTAAAAAGTAAACATGCTATTCCTCATTTTGTGCAAAAAAAACGGTAAAAATATAAGCATTGCATTATAAACAAACGAAAAAACTGATTGCTTACCATTAAAAGCAGAAGATAAATGACTAAATTAAAAATGATAAACAAAAAAAAAAAAAAAATGTTAACTTGTATGAGGTTTGAGAGACACACATTCACACATTTGATCATAGAAATTATATTATGCTGTTCCAACAGTCACTGTTACTGCTCAAATAAAATACCATTACACACTCTGAACCTACATTTAATTTCTAATAAAATATTTGGTAGCACTTTAATTTACAGTACGTGTACTTCCCTGGTACATACATGGTAAATATCTTGTACCTTCAGGCAAGTGTGGGTAATAACGGTCACTTAAAGTTAGTGCCCGTACATGGTAACTAATTAGATACTTTACTCTACTTACTAATGTATATACATGGTAAATATGTAGTACTTACAGACAAGTGGGTAAAAACAGGTACGTCCTTACAGTATCCGTATATGGTAACTAATAAGACACATTACTGTGCATACTAATGATATGTACATGGTAAATGTGTAGCACCTACGGGAAAATGTGCTGTTATGTGGTAACAAACAAGACACATTCTGTACTTGGTATACACGTGGCAAATATGTAGTACTTACAAACAATTGTGTGTTAATGTTAAATTGCTCTCCATAACAGTGCTTACAAAGTTTGAAGAACTGGTAATTCCTGTTTAATGTTTATGTAAAATGGTGCACTTTGTTTTACAGTCCTATTTCCATATACTTTCTATGTAAGTACTGGTGTATGTACCTATTAGTTAAGGTACAGAATAAGTTATGCGGTACTCAAGTTGGGGGTATAAACATGGACTTATTGAGTAATTGATGGTAGATGGTACATAGTAAGTATATGGAAATAATACCCACACTTGTCTGTATGTACAAACTAATTACCATGCATGTATGACTGTTAAGTACAGCCGTGTTTCTTATTTGTTACCGTGTACATACACTTCAGGTAAGTACTTTGTGTTACCACTCATTTGCCTGTAGGTACAAGATATTTACCATGTATGTACCAGGGAAGTACACGTATTGTAAAATAAAGTGCTACCAAATATTTTTATGAAATTATTATGTAGAAATATTTTAACAAAATATTTTATTGCTGCTGTTCTGCTGTGCGTCATGTGTTTGACATGCATGTGTTAACCGCCTCTTCTTCACTGACGTCTGTGGAGTTTAATGGAGATTTCAAAATGGAAATACTTTCTTACATTCACAGAGAAGAATTTAACTGTATGTAACTTCTGCGCTGAGCAGAACACATCTCAAAAGCATTAAACAGCAGATGCATCTGTCAAAGCACAACAGAACAAACCGCAGTAAACACTTGTGCTTTCGTCTGAAGAGCTGAATATAAAGCGCTCTGATGTTTTAGATGACTTGCTCCTGCATCTTTCACACAACAGCTGTTTTCCATGTGTTTATCCATAGAAATGTGTTATTCACTGCTATAAAGTAGGGCTGGGAAAATAAATCGATGCATCGCAAATCGAGAAATGTTTCAGCATAGATTTTGAGATTTTCCGAATGCATCGCGATTCTTTCTTGAGTCGATTCTGAGCTTAGATTTTAACAGCAGATGGCACTGCATGCTTTAGAAAGAGCGGCACTCTGCTTGTTTCCAAATCCTTACACACACTAGAACCTAAAATAACCATTCATAAAATTTGAAAAGGTTGAAGCGAATTACAAGGGTGTTCTCAGTGGGCTGTGTTTACATTAATCTTGCGTGACGAGTCATAAAAGCATTCTGAGCCGAGGTGAAATTACAGACTCAGCTGAACGTACAAGCGCTCTTCAGCACTCTTCTTCATAAGCATTTGAGTGTATGGATAAAAACTAGATTAGAGCTAGATTTTATAATCTATGCTCAGAATCGATTCCAGAGAGAATCGCCATGCATTCGGAAGATCTCAGAATCCATCCACAAATTGATTCTGCATCGATTTATCATCCCAGCCCTACTATAATGCGATGTGACTGATGGATGGTTTCTGCACACAGCATTCAGATGAGTAATCGATAATCACTCACAATTCTTTTTATTATTGATTTTATCAGTTATTGTTGCAGCCCTGCTTATAATAAATCAAACAGCAGGCAGAACTAAAGGAAGAATGATTTTTGTCTGTTTATAAGGATCTTCAGGATGAGGAAGAGGAAGAGATCTTCATCTCCTGATCACAGCTGTGTGTTTCTGAAGAGTGACAGATCCATGATTGATCATCCTAATTTCAGTGATGAAGCAGTGACCTCTGACCCCAGGTGAGGATAAACGTGAAGTGATGATTGAAATGATTTATGGGAGTAAAAAACACACTCAATGTAGAGGTCTGCATTCCCACGGCTCTCTTGCAGGAACTGCGGGACCCGACCAAGGGTGCGTTTCCCGAACAACGATGTAACTCGCTAATTAACCACCATAGTACGATGTGTTGTTATGGAAACAAACTAGCTAGTCAGGACTGTTTCCCGAACACAGTCACATCTCCGTCGTTTGAACCACATTAGTTCAACAACATGGGGCCATTGTTAATGACGTCACACACATGTGGTGGAGTAATAACTTCTGCTATTTAACTAAAGTGAAAGTGAAGTGACGTGTGTGACCCATACTTGGAATTTGTGCTCTGCATTTAACCCATCCAAGTGCACATACACAGCAGTGAACACACACACACCGTGAACACACACCCGGAGGAGTGGGTAGCCATATTGCCTCGGCGCCCGGGGAGCAGTTGGGGGTTCGGTGCCTTGCTCAAGGGTCTCACCTCAGTTGTGGTATTGAGGATGGAAGAGAGAGCTGGTTATTCACTCCCCCCACCGACAATTCCTGCCAGACCTGAGACTCGAACCGTGACCTGAGCTGATTAGCGATCTCTAAGATGCTGCTGTATTGAACATGGCACCTACTGACTAATTTACCATTTTTTGTTCCATGTCATTTTGCTTTATTTGATGTTTGATTCATCGCGGGTTCCCTCTTATGTTATACTCTGGCATTCCCATATGCGCACTCTTCAAAAATGCCGCTTACAGAGGACGCGCAAAAATACAGGCCTAATTAAAATGCATTTAGATAGAATGGAGGATACAGATAGTACTGCTTGTTAGCTTGCTTGTTGTGCCCAAGAGCATATTTATTTAAGCCCATAACAAGAAACTATGCTTTGCGTTATGCCTTCCTACTTCCGGATTCGCTACTGTTTGGACGCTCTTGCTTACTGCTCCGTGCTTTGCTCCCTGCTTATGTACCTTTCTCAGATTCTTCTAAGATTTTAACTTCAGCATATCAACACAGTGCTCAAACAACACATTTTTGGTACAAACACTAAAACTAAAAACTTTTCGAGACTGGAATAATACTCCAAAAAAAGACTCTTGGCCTCCCACTGACTGCAGCTTACATTCCGGAGATGGGAAAACACAGCTGCCTACATTCAAACAGACGAGAAAGAAAATGCCTCTTGTGGAATCTACTTGCTGCATGAACTGCCACAGACTTCTACAAAAGATTGCGGTTCTTGAAACAAAGTTACTTGCTGGACTTCCAAAACAGGCGGAACACACAGCAGACCATCATTACAGACCCCCTCAGCATACAGCCGGTGAGTCCTGTGAATCTAATGAATCTCAACAGTTTATACCAAGTGTAGAGGAACAAGCCGAAAATGATCGACAGACTAATCGATCGCACAAACAGGGAGCGAGACTCAAAGGCAATCGAGACATCAGTTTGTCACGAGTATCTCATATTGCCGTGGTAGCATCCTCTACCCCAGATATGGCTATGACAAGGCTTCCAAACACTGGTATTCTACCACCCCCTATACATCTTGAGAACACATTTGAAGTATTAATGAATATGGGTGAGGAATCCCCAAATGTGATTGAACATGGATCGTATCAGCCAGCAGCTAACCTCCACCCAAACAAACTTGGTGCAGGAGTGCTAAAGGACAATATATATTTCTCCCTCTTTGTGCCAAACCACTCAACCTGAATGGCACACACACACCCGGACAGAGTATAAGTGACCACAGGACTTCATATCAGATTCTGAGTCATCATGTGGTTGACACATCCCACAAGGACATTGATAACGCCACACAGCCAAAAAAATCACTGCTCATGGACACCATCCAGGCTGAGCCCTGCCCACAGAGCTCATCACAGACAGACTGTGGCGTATCAGAACAGCTCCAAGACTCAGCACCCAAGGACGACTTTCCTTTGGAAAACAGCCAGGGAAGCCAGGACAACATATTACAGCCACCGGAAACACCAGAGCCAGAGCCCTGCTCACCAGACACATTATCCCTCTCTCCAGCATCTCCGCTTCTAAGCTTCTCACAGAAAATGGAGGAATTGGTGTATGCTGGGACCAAACTCTCCTACTCTTTTGCTGCAAGCCCCCAGATATTTACATTTACATTTACATTTAGTCATTTAGCAGACACTTTTATCCAAAGCGACTTACAAATGAGGACAATAGAAGCAATCAAAATCAACAAAAGAGCAATGATATGTAAGTGCTATAACAAGTCTCAGTTAGCTTAATGCAGTACACGTAGCACGTTTTTTTTATTATATTTTTTTTATTATATAATAAATAAAAAGAAAACAGATAAAATAGAAAAATAATAGAGTAAGCTAGTATTAGAAGCCTTTTTTGCTTTTGTTAATTGTATAATAAATAAAAAGAAAACAAATAGATAGAATACAAAAAGATTAGAACAGCTAGTGTTAGTTTTTTATTTATTTAAAGAATCAAATTAGTATAGAGAGAGCTAGAGTTAGAGGGTCAAATAAAGATGGAAGAGATGTGTATTTAGCCGATTCTTGAAAATGGCTAAGGACTCAGCTGCTCGGATTGAGTTGGGCAGGTCATTCCACCAGGAGGGAACATTTAATTTAAAAGTCTGTGAAAGTGATTTTGTGCCTCTTTGGGATGGCACAATAAAGCGACGTTCACTTGCAGAATGTCTGAAGTAATGAATTTAGGTAAAGGGGTGCAGAGCCAGTGGTAGTTTTGTAGGCAAACATTAATGCCTTGAATTTTATATGAGCAGCTATTGGTAGCCAGTGCAAACTGATAAACAGAGGTGTGACGTGCATTCTTTTTGGCTGATTAAAAATTAATCATGCTGCTGCATTCTGGATTAATTGTAAAGGTTTGATAGAACTGGCTGGAAGACCTGCCAAGAGAGCATTGCAATAGTCCAGCCTGGACAGAACAAGAGCTTGAACAAGGAGTTGTGAAGCATGTTCCGAAAGAAAGGGCCTGATCTTCTTGATGTTGAATAAAGAAAATCTGCAGGACCGGGTAGTGTTTGCAATGTGGTCTGAGAAAGTCAGGTGATCATCGATCATAACTCCAAGGTTTCTGTCTGTTTTTGAAGGAGTTATGGTTGATGTGCCTAACTGGATGGTGAAATTTTGATCAAACGATGGGTTTGCTGGAACCACAAGCAGTTCTGTCTTTGCAAGGTTGAGTTGAAGGTGATGGTCCTTCATCCAGCAAGAAATGTATTTTAGACAAGCTGAGATGCGAGCAGCTATCATCGGGTCATCAGGATGGAATGAGAGGTAGAGTTGAGTGTCATCAGCATAGCAGTGATTTAAAAAGCCATGTTTCTGAATGACAGAACCTAGTGATGCCATTTAGACAGAGAAGAGAAGTGGTCCAAGAACTGAGCCCTGAGGCACCCCAGTAGTTAGATGTTGCGACTTGGATACCTCACCTCTCCAGGATATCTTGAAGGTCCTATCTGAGAGGTAAGACTCAAACCACTGGAGTGCAGTTCCTGAGATGCCCTTTACCAATAGGGTTGACAGGAGGATCTGGTGGTTAACTGTGTCAAAAGCAGCGGACAGATCCAGCAAGATAAGTATTTGAAGATTTGGAATCCGCTCTTGCAAGTCTTAGGGCTTCAACAACTGAGAGCAAGGCAGTCTTGGTTGAAAGTCCACTTCTGAAACCAGACTGGTTGCTGTCGAGTAGGTTGTTCTGTGTGAGAAAGGCAGAGACTTGGTTGAACACAGCTCGTTCAAGTATTTTAGCAATGAAAGGAAGACGGTAAACTGTAGTTCTATAAACGAGATCGGTTAAGGGTGAGTTTCTTAAGTAGTGGGGTTATACGAGCCTGACTAAATGCTGAGGGAAAACACCAGTGTGAAGGGATGTGTTAATGATGTGAGTGAGTGCAGATACAACTGCAGGAGAAATGGCTTGAAGGAGATGAGATGGAATAGGATCAAGCGGACAAGTAGTAGGATGATAAGAAAGGATGAGTATGGAGACTTCTGCCTCAGAGGGTGAAGAGAAGGATGTGAACTAGTGTGTTTGCTGGTAAGATGTGCTTGACAGATTGTGGTGAGGACATTTTTTTTATTTAAATTTTTTAATGAAGGTTTTAATTTTATTAATGAAGAATGTGGCAAAGTCGTCAGCTGTTAGAGTTGATGAAGGAGGGGGAGGAGGAGGACAAAGAAGCGAAGAAAATGTTTTAAAGAGCATGCTAGAGTTAGACGAATTGTTAATTTTGTTATGATAGTATGTCCTTTTGGCAGTGGAGACATTATCAGAGAAGGAAGAGAGGAGTGACCGATACACATTCAGAATCAGAATCAGAATTAGCTTTATTGCCAGGTATGTTTACACATACGAAGAATTTGTTTTGACAGAAGCTCCACAGTGTGACAGAATGACAGTGACAAGACAAGACAGATAATGAAAACAATAATATACAGGTGCATAAATTAGAATGTCTTGAAAAAGTTAATTTTTTCTTGTAACTTATTTCAAAAAGTGAAACTTTCATATATTTTAGATTCATTACATGTAAAGTAAAACATTTCAAAAGTTTTTTTCGTTTTAATTTTGATGATTAGAACTTACAGCTCATAAGAGTCAAAAATCAGAATCTCAAATTATTAGAATATTTACATTTGAGTTTCAATAAATGACCATCCATACAGTATAAATTCTGGGTATCTCTTGTTCTTTGAAACCACAATAATGGGGAAGACTGCTGACTTGGCAATGATCCAGAAGACGAACAATGACGCCCTCCACAAAGAGGGTAAGTCACAGAAGGTCATTACTGAAAGGTGTGGCTGTTTTCAGAGTGCTGTATCAAAGCATATTAAATGCAAAGTTGACTGGAAGGAAGAATTTGGGTAGGAAAAGGTGCACAAGCAACAGGGATGACTGCAAGCTTGTGAATACAGTCAAGCAAAGCTGATTCAAACACTTGGGAGAGCTTCAGTAATAAAGCAAAAGGAGCCCCTACCAAGTATTGAGTACATATACAGTAAATGAACATACTTTCCAGAAGGCCAACAATTCACTAAAAAAAATTTTTTATTGGTCTTATGAAGTATTCTAATTTGTTGAGATAGTGAATTGGTGGGTTTTTGTTAAATGTGAGCCTAAATCATCACAATTAAAAGATCCATAGACTTAAACTACTTCAGTCTGTGTGCATTGAATTTATTTAATACACGAGTTTCATCATTTGAGTTGAATTATTGAAATAAATGAACTTTTCCACAACATTCTAATTTATTGAGATGCACCTGTACAAATATACAAAATAGACAATGTGCAAAATAGCACAAACACAATATACAAAATAGACAATTTAGTATGTACAGGTATGTTAGGTGCAAATTTGAATTGTAATAAGTGTGTGTTAAATAAATAAATGTATGATAGTGTTGTGTGTTAAGGTCAGTTGTGTTATCAAGGTCAGTAGGATTTTTTTAGATATGCAAAAATCAGAAAAAAAAAAAAATCAGTGTGGTACAATTTTTTTCAAGGCACTTCAGTGTCTATAACTTTTTATATTTTTTTGAGCATTTTCAACTCTGGATGATGGATAGTAAAGCCCAAAGGGTTTTCTTTCCAAATACACCAAAAATTGTGTGTGTGGCACACTGAAGTCAGGAACTGTTACCATTTTAAGTTAGTCATTTTCAGCTGTGATTCCCAATATGGGGGGTGCTGGCTAACAGGTTAAGTTTGGTCAGTATTTAACCCTCTGGGGTCTGAGGGTGTTTTGGGGCCCCGGAGAAGTTTTGACATGCCCTGACATTTGTGCTTTTTTCAGTTACTTATAAACATTTTAGTGGCTAAAATCTAAAAACACTGTATTCAGCACAAACTGGGCTACAATAATATGTGAGCAGCATGTATGTACGTGATTGTGTTTTTGAGAAAACAACGTTTATGCGTGGTTAGAGAAAAACTACAATTTTAAAGTAACTGAAATAAGGCCATAAAACACATACAGAACATTTGTTCACAAGTCTTTTGAGAACTGTTCAGCAGTCCAGAGGGAGCACACTCAACAATTGAAAATTGAAAATTGCCCCATTGTAAAAACTAAAATATATAGCATGATCAAATATTTAATTACATATATATATATATTTTTAAAAAGTCTAAAAATTCCCTCCTCCACCACTCAAAAAAAAAATCCTCCCTCCCACAAGAGTCACCTAAGAGGGGAATTCACCCCATTTTCAAAAATGAAACTCAGGCCCTGAATGAATGTCTGTAAAAATCCTGATTGGAGTATCACTGTAAATAATTCTACATGTTAAAAAGAAGCCTTTTTTATCATGTAGATAAAAACAGAGATTAAAAAAGTCCCTCTAAAACAGAGAGGGACACTCTGTGTTAGGAGAGATCACGCCCGCTCTCTGAGAAAGTCAACATTTTAATTTTCTTAAATATAAATCGCTAGAGACACCAAAATTCTCTATTACATTCTGTTGTGCTCCTATGTGTCAGACCTGTGTTCCCCATGTCTTGTGTTTCCCCTCCTCTTGTGACCATATTTGGGTTTTCCTGTCCCCATTCTGTTCATTTAGTCCCAGCCGTGTTTTGATTATGTTCCAGGTGTGTCTCGTTTTCCCCTCATTAGTTCTGTCTATTTATAGTGTGTTATGCCCCTTGTGCCTGTCTTTTTACATCACTTATTTTTGCACCAAATTATAAAGAGCAGTATTGATAACTGTATTGATAAGCAGTATCGTATCGATAATATGTAAATGATACCCAACCCTACCCCGGAATCTATCACAAAATCCACCGAAGGTGACCCCTACGGGACCACTTGCTGAGGGCCCCCAAAACACTGAACACGCCCCTGGGTCTGTGCGCAGCATGTGCATAACGGTCCTCAGAGGAGGCTGTACCGTGGTAAATATACGGCCCTCAAACAGAACAGACAGGCTGTCGATGAGAGACAGACCAGAATAAGGATGGAGAGTAAAGTGTGAATGTGCTGTCCTTGAAGTATTTTCAACTCGGCTTTGTTCATATTTTGCTTAGCCTATAATTTTACATGACAGATGTCGTATTTATTTATTTAATTTATTTATTTTTCTCTGCAACACTTTTCATACTGTGTTAATAGCAAAATGTATTTTTTTTTGCATTTTAATAAAAAAGAGATTTTTGTGCAGCCTACATTTTTTATTTTTTTCCTCTGCGACACTTTTTCCTATTTCCTTAAACGAACTGTATATTGACAAGATGAATAAAATACAATTTTATTTGTTATTTCTCTCTTTCAGTGAGATTCTGGAAACAAGATCTAAATTTAGCGGGAATGGTCGGGTCAGGAAGAAAATTATTCTAAGCGGACAGCGGGTGAACAAAGAGTGAATATAAAGCGGGAGCTGGTGGGTGCGGAATATAAACTCACGGGAGCGGGACTAAAAAAACAGTCCTGCACAGTCCTCTAACTCAATGCACACAGACAGTATTTGACACAATGAGCATGTGCTCCTACGTTGACATATATTATATTATATTATATTATATTATATTATATATTATATTATATTATATTATATTATATTAAATTATATTATATTATTGTATTATATCCTGCTTCGGGTGTGTGTTCACTACTGTGTGTGTGCACTTGGATGGGTGAAATGCAGAGCACAAATTCCGAGTATGGGTCACCATACCTGGCCACACTCACTTCACTTTCACTTTCACTTTCACTTTCACTTTTCACTTTACTTTCACTTTTCACTTCATAGATAAACTTAAATTATACAGAAAATACAAGACTGACATCTCTATTTATTTAGATTTTTATACATCCTTTATTTTTAGTTATTTTTAATCAGTTCTTCTTCTGATATTTCAGCAGAGCAGGAGCCTCCTCTGTCTTCTGTCTGAACAACACGAGCGTTACAGCGTCTCTGAATAAACGTGATCAACCAGTGAATGATGAACTACAGAGAGTCAAAGACCAGCTCAAAACCAGCATGAAGAACAAGTATGAGAGATTATTTGAGGGACTGAAACTCCAGGAGAATGAAAGCCTCCTGAACAGGATCTACACACAGCTCTACATCATAGAGGGAGAGAGTGAAGGAGTGAATGAAGAACATGAGGTTTTACAGATGGAGAAAACAGCCAGAACACAACACTCACAAGACACTGCAATCTACTGCAATGACATCTTTAAAGCCTCAGCTGAACCAGCATGTGAGGAGAAAGACCAGATCAAGACTGTTCTTACTAAAGGCATCGCTGGAATCGGAAAAACCGTCTCTGTGCAGAAGTTCATTCTGGACTGGGCCGAGGGAAAAGCCAATCAGGACGTAGATTTCATGTTTGTGCTTCCATTTCGAGAGCTGAACTTGATCCGAGATCATCAGTACAGTCTTCACAGACTTCTGCTGGACTTTCATCCTGAACTTCAAGATCTGGACCCAAAGATTTATGAGGAGTGTAAAGTTGTGTTCATCTTTGATGGTCTGGATGAAAGCAGAATCACACTGATGTTTTCAGACACTCAGAAAGTTTGTGATGTGACTGAGACTTCATCAGTGGCTGTGTTGATGTCAAACCTCATGAAAGGAGAGCTGCTTCCCTCTGCTCTCATCTGGATCACCTCCAGACCAGCAGGAGCCAATCAGATCCCCTCCAAATACATCAACCGTCTGACAGAAATTCAGGGATTCAGTGAGCCTCAGAAGGAGGAATATTTCAGGAAGAGAATCAGTGACCAGCATCAAGCCAGCAGAATCATCTCACACATCAGAAGAGCAAGAAGCCTCCTCATCATGTCCCACATCCCCGTCTTCTGCTGGATCTCATCCACTGTGCTTCAGAAGCTCCTGGAAGAAGATCCGAGTGCAGAAATCCCTCAAACTCTGACTGAAATGTACATCCACTTCCTGCTGATTCAGATCAACATGAGGAACCAGAAGTATGAAGAGAGAGATCCAGAGAAACTCCTGCAGTCCAAAAGAGAAGTGATTGTGAAACTTGCTGAAGTGGCTTTCAAACAGCTGATGAAGGGCAATGTGATGTTCTATGAGGAGGACCTGAATGAGAGCGGCATAGACGTCACTGACGCCTCAGTGTATTGTGGGATTTGCACTGAGATCTTTAAGGAGGAATCTGTGATTCATCAGAGGAAAGTCTACAGCTTCATTCATCTGAGCGTTCAGGAGTTTCTTGCTGCTTTCTATGTAATTTATTCCTATTTAATGAAGAACATGGAGCCACTGCAGTTTTTTCTGCATGAATTCAGATCTTACAGATTTAAAGTCTCTCAGTATAATCTACTCAGATCAGCAGTAGATAAAGCACTTGTGAGTGAGAATGGACATCTGGATCTGTTCCTGCGGTTCCTGCTGGGCGTCTCACTGGAGTCCAATCAGAGACTCTTACAGGATCTACTGACATACAAAGAGAACAGATCAGAGACCATCAGAGAAACCACACAGGACATTAAAGAGATGATCAAAGATGCACATAATAGTTATCGTCTCTCAGCTGGTCAATCCATCAATCTGTTCCTCTGTCTGCTGGAAATGAAAGATCAGACTCTGTCCAGAGAGATTCAGGAGTTTGTGAAATCAGACAAACACTCAGAGAAGAAACTCTCTGCTGCTCACTGCTCAACAATCTCCTACATGCTTCAGACATCAGAGGAGCCGCTGGATGAGCTGAACCTCATGAAATACAACACATCAGATGAGGGGAGAAGAAGACTGATTCCAGCTGTGATCAACTGCAGGAAAGCTCTGTGAGTGTTTAATCATTAACTAAACTATCATATTTAATCATGAATCTGACACCTTTAAAATAAATGTTAAAATAAAGATCTATAGCGATCTTGACAGAGCTCTCATTCTTAAAGGGACCAGCACCATTTTCATATTAATGCTATTCATTACTTTCATTTAGTTCAAATGGTGGCAGCGTGAAATAAAACTACAAGTTTAGAACACAAAACTAGAAGTTACTGTTCTGAACTGTGTCTGGTTATGTATTATATATCCAGAGTAGTAGAATAGGAGAAGAATCGGAGATAGCCTGCACGCTGTAATCTGACAATATTCTGTAATATGACAATATTTATCATATATCGACGATGTCTTGTAAGTATCGCAATGTTGATGTCAACAGTCAGGTAGCAGAAGATTATCAACATTATCGGGATTTTTTTTTTACAAATGATAAACCTATAAGTTGGCAAAAATACATTACATAGCCCCATCATTACCATTCAGGTCTTTTTACATGCAATAATTAAATAATTTCTATAGTAGGAGGGTTGGGAATCGAAAAGATATTCCAGTTTTGGAAATCAGATGAGTAAGGTCAGGAATTGAATTACTTGTTATAAAATTAAATTTTGATTCTGCTTCTTGATTCCTGTGTGCACATTTAATGTGATTCAAAAGATTCAACTGCAAGAAGACGAAATAGAACTAACTTCTGCACTCACGTTTTCTGTACTGCAAACACGGAAAGCGCACGCAAAATAGTACATGAACACTGGACTGAGCTCTCTTTCTCACATTCTTACGCATACACATACATCCTAATCATCCCCATACTAGAGGTAGACCGATTAATCGGTTTAGCTGATTAATCGGCACCGATAGTTGATTTGCGGAACTATCGGTTATCGGCAAAAATCCATGCCGATAGTTTTCCGTGTTGCATCTGTTGCTGGAGTGGTTGAGAATGGTCTGCTGTCATTATACAGTACGAGAGCAGCCTCTGGAGGCGGAAATCACTGACAGCACGTGTTGTTTGTTTTGGCATGTGACACTACGCGCTGCACAGTGAGGGAAACTCCAGACTCGCATTTAAATACAGCCGACAGAAAATCCTGCCGCGGAACAGAGCGCTGTTCACATAGTTTTCTATTAAATTACATTATGTACATTAACAATTATTTGGGACAAATATAATGACTTCACCCTAGGTGATAAATTATGTATTGTGCATTTTTCAGCAAAACGTTTGTCTTTCTGTGACTCTAATACAGTCTGTATGCTGTAATAAAGATCGCGCTCTCTCTTTCCGTTTGCTCTGTTTTTTTTAAACACCGAACTTCAAACTCATTTATGCCACATAGTTCATTCTTGAAGCAAACTTATGTCCGTTTGGTGATTAAATAAACCGTTTTGGACCGTTGCTTGAATTGAACGTGACGCGTCCGGTGTGTGTGATACCTGTGACTTCTCCAAGACACAGCGCTTCGCTTTTGCACAGTGTGTCACTTAATTAACATAATTATTTAAAAAAGTAGCCTGCTTATATAATTTAATAAAAATGCACAAAATAAATTTAATATAATCGTGATGCATCGTGATATCGAATTGAATCGAATCGTTGACATGATAATCGTAATTGAATTGAATCGTGAAACCAGTGCCAAATCACACCCCTATTAATCGGAGACATCTTGTCTTCCCCTGCACCGGAGGCGGACAGCTCTCAACTCACTCAGGGCGGGTCTAAGGTAAGACGGTCTTGTCAATCAACTATCGTGGGAGGGGCCTGTACAGAACTACTTCATTCTGACAGGAATCTCAGAACAGCCTGATTTGAGAAAGGGGATTTAAAAAAAACACTGGGTGGATTTTTATCATTATAGGATGGATGTCATTACACATTTATGTTCAAGCAACTTGTAAAGTGAATTTTGCATCCGATGACCCCTTTAAATTAAATGTTCCCTCCTGGTGGAATGACCTGCCCAACACAATAATATTTAGGATGATCTATAGACAGAAATGCAATATAATATACATAACTACGTTTTCAGAGGAGTATAAAGACCTTACTTAATGAACCGTTTTGTTTTTATTACCTTAAATTGAGCAATTTCTATCTACATATACCGCGGGTCCCCTTACATGGAAGTTGTCACCATGTTTCTACAGTAGCCCTAAACGGACAAACTGCTCTACAGAGCGTGTTTCGTCACTATGTTGTTCTTGTGAAAAAACTCTGAAACAAGGATGAACAAGTAACAGTAATATTCGCAATGACATCGGTTTATTTAATAATTAAGTAAATATAATTCCTTAATTTACCTTTGTAAACAAACCTCATTGCTCTCTGCGGTCTCAGACGACGGCATCTTAGCCCTGTATCGTCACCGTAGCTTCTCTAAAGGGAGGGGTGAGCGGGGGACTGAGCCATTGGATGCAATTCGCAACCTCAACCGCTAGATGCCGCTTAAATCTACACACTGCACTTTTAAGTTCCTCGGCGTTCACATCACTGAGGATCTCACATGGTCCGCTCACACAGATGCAGTGCTGAAGAAGTCACATCAACGCCTCTTCTTTCTGAGACGGCTGAGGAAGTTTGGAATGAGCCCCAGCATCCTCAGATCCTTCTACACCTGCACTGTGGAGAGCATCCTGACCGGCTGCATCACCGCCTGGTTTGGAAACAGCACCGCTGGCAACCGCAAAGCTCTGCAAAGGGTTGTGCGAACTGCCCGCCACATTGTTGGAGGTGAGCTTCCCTCCCTCCAGGACATCTACACCAGGCGGTGTATAAGGAAAGCCCGGAGGATCACCAATGACTCCAGCCACCCATCCCACAGACTGTTCTCTCTGCTGCCCTCAGGAAGACGTCTCCGCAGCATCCGATCCCGCACTAGCCGACTGAGGGATAGCTTTTTCCCTCAGGCTATCAGGCTAATCAACAGTCAGAACTAATACACCCTACAGCACACTCCCACTTTACGATATGCCACGCACTGCACTTTAACTCCAACACAGTTCAAACTGGACTACACGTACACACTGCACAAATACAACAATCTATCTGCTACCACTGGATACCATCCAATGCACATCCATGACATTTGCCTATCCAGCTGATGTATAATCTACTGCACCTTTGCATATTATTGTGTGTATATATGTGTACATAATGTAGAATGTGTACATATGGTGTATAATGTGTATTGAAAACTGTAAGTATGTCCAATTTACACTGTGTGTACTGAGTGTATATTGCACATTGTCATCTGTATAAGTCTGTAAGTATGTAATGGTACTGTCTATATGTTAATTGTTTCTGCACTGTCTGGAGCACGCTCTCAAGAATTTCACTCACCACGGCACGTGTGCTGTGATAATGTGACAATAAAAGTGATTTGATTTGATCAGGCGGCCGTGCCAAAGATGTAGGCTAGTAGGTAGTTGTGAGTGCAGGTACGAAGTAAATTAATATGTATTAGATAAACTAATATTTCACGGGTAGGTTGCAGAATTTAAGCCTACACAAAAAAGCTCTCTATTCCTTAATCTGGCTGTTAGATGAAGAGAAAGAGATCAAATGTAGTAGAAATAAACCAGTTAAGAATCCATAGTAGCGGAGGACTCCTATGTTTTTTAGGACTATTACTATAGAGGGGCGTTTCACTCCGCCCACTTGTAGAGATCGAATATTCAAGTAGTTTATCTGTTTTCTGTCCCTGAACATAAAAACGAAAAATGAAGCCGAATTCTTGATTTTTCGTTTTGTTTGAACAAATAAAAAACTAAAAATGTGCCGTTTTATTTTTTTATTTTTCAGATTTCAATATTAAATCAAAAAATGAATTATCCGAAGGTACACGGACCCACTTGCATATCGTTGCTCTTTTGTTGGTTTTGATTGCTTCTGTTGTCCTCATTTGTAAGTCGCTTTGGATAAAAGTGTCTGCTAAATAACTAAATGTAAATGTTCAGATCATGTCATCGTCCTTTCCCTGCAGACAGAAAACTGAAAATATCTGTAAATGTCTTTATTGTTTTGTTATTATTATAAAAAAAAATTCATCTCTTCTAGACTTTCTGGCTGTGATCTCTCAGATCA
The DNA here is from genome assembly GCA_027422415.1 of Schizothorax lantsangensis. Classification (NCBI taxonomy): domain Eukaryota; kingdom Metazoa; phylum Chordata; class Actinopteri; order Cypriniformes; family Cyprinidae; genus Schizothorax; species Schizothorax lantsangensis. The sequence continues at coordinate 45,380,127 of CM049841.1, forward strand.
GCATTGTAAAATTGTGTCTTCAGCTCTTCAATCCTCAAACTCTGTCCTGAGAGAGCTGGATCTGAGTAACAATGACCTGCAGGACTCTGGTGTAAAGTTTATTTCTGATGGACTGAAGAGTCCAAACTGTCAGCTGCAGATACTGAGGTATTAACAACATATAAGCATTTACAGTCAACTGATCACAATGTTGATGTGTGTCTGTAGATGATCTGTCTGTGGATGATCTGTCTGTGTCTGTCTGTGTGTGTGTGTGTGTGTGTGTGTGTGTGTGTGATCTGGCTGTGTGCCTGTAGATGATCTGTCTGTGTGTGTGTGTGTGTGTGTGTGTGTGTGTGTGTGTGTGTAGATGATCTGTGTGTGTGTGTGTGTGTGTGTGTGTGTGTGTGTGTGTGTGTGTGTAGATGATCTGTGTGTGTGTGTGTGTGTGTGTGTGTGTGTGTGGAGATGATCTGTGTAGATGATCTGTGTGTGTGTGTGTGTGTGTGTGTGTGTGTGTGTGTGTGTGTGTAGAAAATCTGTCTGTCTGTCTGTAGTGTATGTGCGTGTGTGTGTCTGTGTCTGTGTGTATGTTCTGTCTGTGTGTGTGTGTGTGTGTGTGTGTAGATGATCTGTCTGTGTATGATCTGTGTGTGTGTGTGTGTGTGTGTGTGTGTGTGACTGTGTGTGTGTCTGTAGATGATCTGTCTGTTGTGTGTGTGTGTCTCTTTCAGTTTTGTGTGTAATCTCACTGTCAGTGTGTGAGAGTGTCATCAGTCTACAATCCTCAAACTGTGTCCTGAGAGAGCTGGATCTGAGTAACAATGACCTGCAGGACTGTGTGTGTGTGTGTGTGTGGAAAGTTTATTTCTGATGGACTGAAGAGTCCAAACTGTCAGCTGCAGATACTGAGGTATTTAAGAACAGATAAGAGATAATTTACAGTCAACTGGTCAAAATGTTGATGTGTGTCTGTAGATGATCTGTCTGTGTGTGTCTGTAGATGATCTGACTGTGTGTGTGTGTGTGTGTGTGTGTGTGGTAGGGCTGTGTATCACCAGCAAAGTCATGATACGATACGTATCACGATGCATAACTGCACTGAATTTCACCTCAGAATTTTTTTTTAAAACAGCATTATGACGGGCCTCCATAACTTTACCACAGTACAATATAGGCAATGGCATATGTTTCATGTTTACATTGGGCACTCCCCACCAGTTACAGTATTCTGATTGCTTGCATCTTGTTTTTAAGCCCATAAATAATAATGTACTCGTTCTAATAAATGTATGTAATGTACTCATATTAATATATTTAAAAAAAAATCTTAACATTGCTGGTAGGTTATCATTGCACAAATTAACGCACTCTCTAAATTAAAAAAATTAAAAATAAAATTAGAAGTGTTCTAAACTAATGCGCTGTCTTCACTGTATCTAATAACGCACACACGTGCTCAGTCACTCTCACAGATCACATTGCGCGTGTGCACAGACATTCAGCAACACAAACGTTTTAGCGCTGCCCCGCATTTTTATCAATAAAATAGCATAATCGCTCAAGAGCTACATTATCTTTTTCAACAAGGTGCTGGTAACATCATTGTTTCTAAATGAATTAAAGCCACAGCTTCACTGTTACACAGCATCTCTCTCTCTCTCTCTCTCTCTTTTAGAAATGAACACTTGATGAATGACAATTTTCTGAGAAAAGAATATCTAAGTAGAGATCGCTAAACTGCAAGCTAATCGGTGTTTTCAGAAAGCAAGCGTGTTTATCCACAGTGAAGAGAGCACACTTACACATGGTTGCCAGGTTAACAAAGACAAGTAACACACTTAGCAGATATTTCCGTATTGCGCAAGTGGGAAGCTCTGTTTCGGGGATTACGCCTCTTTATATCAGGCAACCCAGTTGTGTTCTTGTGCGGCCAGATTAAACCTTGTTGTAGCCTATTTTATAGAAACCTCGCACTTTTCTACTCCGTTTTAAACGGTGTTCTTGTATTCAAATTAAGCGCGGTCCACTGCTGCACACGTGCCACAATATCGATACAGGGTAAGCTTTATTTTTTTATCAATGTATCGAACACAACACTAGTCTATAGATAATCTGACTGTGTGTGTCTGTCGATGATCTGTGTGTGTGTGTGTGTATCAGTGTGTGTGTGTGTATCAGTGTGTGTGTGTGTGTGTGTGTAGATGATCTGACTGTATGTCTGTAGATGATCTGACTGTGTATGATCTGTCTGTCTGTGTGTGTGTGTGTGTGTGTGTGTGTGTGCGCGCATGCATTTTTGTGACAAATGAGGACATAAATTTGTATAATCTGTAGATGATCTGACTGTGTGTGTCTGTAGATGATCTGACTGTGTGTGTCTGTAGATGATCTGACTGTGTGTGTATGTAGATGATCTGACAGTGTGCGTCTCTGTAGATGACATGACGCATGTGTCTATAGATAATCTAACTGTGTGTGTCTGTAGAGGATCTCTCTGTGTGTCTGTAAAAGATCTGACTGTGTGTCTGTAAATGATCTGTCTGTGTGTGTCTGTCGATGATCTGACTGTCTATCTGTAGATAATCTGTCTGTGTGTGTATGTGTGTGTGTGTGTGTGTGTCTGTAGATGATCTCTCTGTGTCTGTAGATGATCTGAATGTGTATGTAGATGATCTGTCTGTGTGTGTATGTAGATTATCTGACTGTGTGTGTGTGTGTGTGTGTAGATGATCTGTGTGTGTGTGTGTGTGTGTGTGTGTCTATGTGTCTGTGTGTGTGTAGATGATCTGTGTGTGTGTGTGTGTGTGTGTGTGTGTGTGTGTGTGTGTGTGTGTGTGTGTGTAGATGATCTGTCTGTGTGCATGTAGATGATCTGTCTGTCTGTGTTTGTACGCGCGCGCGCGCGTGTGTGTGTGTGTGTGTGTGTGAATTGAATGTACAGTTAGTCGGTCATAATGTTGAAGAGTGTCTGTAGATGATCTGACTGTGTGTCTGTAGATGATCTGACTGTTGATGTGTGTGTTCTGCTCTCTTTCAGTTTTGCTGGCTGTAATCTCACTGCTCAGAGTTGTGAGAGTTTGTCTTCAGCTGTGTGTGTCTACAATCCTCAAACTCTGTCCTGAGAGAGCTGGATCTGAGTGTGTAGATGATCTGACCTGCAGATCTGGTGTAAAGTTTATTTCTGTGTCTATGGACTGAAGAGTCCAAACTGTCAGTGTCAGATGTAGAGGATCTCTCTGAGGTGTGTCTGTATTTAAGAACATATAAGAGATAATTTACTGCTGGTCAAATGATCTGTTGTGTGTGTCTGTAGATGATCTGACCGTGTGTGTCTGTAGATTATATGTCTCTGTGCGTGTGTGTGTGTGTGTGTGTGTGTAGATGATCTGACTGTGTGTGTCTGTAGATGATCTGTATGTGTCTGTAGATGATCTGTGCTGCGTGTGATGTCTGTGCAGTGTCTGTATGTTCTAACTATGTGTCTGTAGATGATCTGTCATTGTGTCTGTATATTTTCTGACTGTATGTAAAAGATCTGACTGTGTGTCTGTAGATGATCTGTCTGTGTGTGTCTGTAGATGATCTGACTGCGTGCGTTTGTAGATGATCTGATGCATGTGTCTGTAGATGTTCTAACTATGTGTCTGTAGATGATCTGTCATTGTGTCTGTATATTTTCTGACTGTATGTAAAAGATCTGACTGTGTGTCTGTAGATAATCTGACTGTGTGTCTGTAGATGGTCTGTCTGTGTGTGTCTGTAGATGATCTGACTGTAGATGATCTGACTGTGTGTCTCTGTAAATGATCTGATTGTATGTGTGTCTCTGTAGATGATCTTACTGTGTGTCTCTAGATGATCTGTCTGTGTTTGTGTCTGTAAAATATATGACTGCGTGTCTGTAGATGATCTGTCTGTGTCTGTAGATGATCTGTCTGTGTGTCTGTATATTTTCTGACTGTGTGTCTGTAAAAGATCTGACTGTGTGTCTGTAGATGATCTGTCTGTGTGTTTGTAGATGATCTGATTGTATGTGTGTCTCTGTAGATTATCTTACTGTGTGTCTGTAGATGATCTTACTGTGTGTCTATCGATGATCTGTCTGTGTGTCTGTAGATGATCTGTCTGTTTGTCTGTAGATGATCTGACTGTGTGTGTCTGTAGATGATCTGTCTGTGTCTGTAGATGATCTGACTGTGTCTGTAGATGGTCTGACTGTGTGTTTCTGTAGATGATCTGACTGTGTGTCTCTGTAGATGATCTGACTGTGTGTGTCTGTAGATGATCTGACTGTGTGTGTCTGTAGATGATCTGTCTGTGTGTTTCTGTAGATGATCTGACTGTGTGTCTGTGATCTGTCTGTGTGTGTCTGTAGATGATCTGTCTGTGTGTGTAGATGATCTGTAGATGTGTGTCTGTATCTGACTGTGTGTCTCTGTAGATGATCTGACTGTGTGTGTCTGTAGATGATCTGTCTGTGTGTTTCTGTAGATGATCTGACTGTGTGTCTATCGATGATCTGTCTGTGTGTGTCTGTAGATGATCTGTCTGTGTGTCTGTAGATGATCTGACTGTGTGTGTCTGTAGATGATCTGACTGTGTGTGTCTGTAGACGATCTGACTGTGTGTCTGTAGACGATCTGACTGTGTGTCTGTAGACAATCTGATTGTGTGTCTGTAGATGATCTGTGTGTGTCTGTAGATGATCTGTCTGTGTCTGTAGATGATCTGACTGTGTCTGTAGATGGTCTGACTCTGTGTGTCTGTAGATGATCTGACTGTGTGTCTCTGTAGATGATCTGACTGTGTGTGTCTGTAGATGATCTGTCTGTGTGTTTCTGTAGATGATATGTCTGTGTGTGTCTGTAGACTATCTGACTGTGTGTCTGTAGATGATCTGTGTGTGTGTCTCTGTAGATGATCTGATTGTGTGTGCCTGTAGATGATCTTTCTGTGTGTGTCTGTAGGTTGTCTGTCTGTGTGTGTCTGTAGATGATCTGGAAGGCTGTGTGTGTCTGTAGATGATCTGCTCTGACTGTGTGTGTCAAACCCCTGTAGATGATCACCTGAGAGAGCTGGATCTGAGCTGTGTGTCAATCACCCAGATGAGATGATCTGTCTGTGTGTCTGTAATGATCTGTCTGTGTCTGTAGGAGTCTGACTGTGGTTAGCTGCTCTGTAGACCTGTGTGTGTCTGTAATGATCTGTCTGTGTGTTTCTGTAGATGATATGTCTGTGTGTGTCTGTAGACTATCTGATCTAAACTGTGTGTGTGTCTCTGTAGATAATTGTGTGTGCCTGTACTGCTGTAGATACTGTGGTTATTTGTCAAGTATGTCAAACACTAAAGCCCAAAGTATACTTATTTTTTATACTTATTTTTTGTACGCGTATGCTAGCGCAGTGTTTCCCAACCTTTTTTCTGTCGCAGAACATTTTTGAAAAGTAAAAAATCCAACGACACACCACTAAGCACTAAAAAAAAGATAGAAAGGGGGGATAGTTTTTTTGTTTGTTTTTTTCCCAGAGTTGGTATTTTGGCTTTATATATGATTAGACACTTGCACTTAACATTTTTCTGAAAATCATTCTCAAATAGATGTAACAAGGTTTTTGACGAGCGAGTGACGGAGACCTGTGTTTTGTCTGTCATTATAATGGCCGCATCTGAGGCAGTAAATTCAAGTGACATTTGCAAAAATAAAAAGTGAAGACTTTCGCATGCTCACGAGAAACTTTTTGCGAGCTCACGTGTTACAGTTTCAGGTTGCATCACGTCTGCCATCTTACAAAGAAGAAAACGATGGTTGCGCACAAATTTGCATAATTGAGATCTATTTTGGCCTTCAATACGAAAACATTGTTTCTGTTCTTGCATTCGGACACAGATAAATCATCACTGAACAGCATAAGAACAGCTTTTTTCCTCAGGCTATATTCCACCTGAACAATACATAACATCTCAGGACTGTACATAACTTCTCAGTACTTTTCATCTGTAAAATCGCACATTTGCACATTTATAATTCTTTCTATTTTCTCTATATTTTGTACATTACTTCCTAAAACATTTGCACATTCATAATTCTATGTTATCTATATTTTAATTACCATATAGCTATTATTTTTTTATTTTCTGTTTGCTTTATTATTAGTGCTATATTTCATTCTACCTTAAATTATATGTATGTTTACACTATGTCTGAACTTTTTTCACTGGATGCTCCTTTCACCAAGATGAATTGGCAATAAAACTCTTTCTGATTCTGACATTTAAAATGCATTTTGAGGTCCAGGAGCGATTGGTACAGCGAAAAGTGCTTAAATTTTGGATTTTGATAGGGCAATATATATATTGCCCTAAAAATTTTAATGCGTTAATATTTTTTTTAAGCAAATTAATCGTTTGATAAGGTTTGACCCCAACTTCTTCCCGTCATCGCAGTGCGGAAGGTTATCTATCATTGTGTGATGAGGGTACAGCGAACCAGTGTTGCCAGGGTAGCGGCACAAGTGGGAATGGGCTATTTTGAAGATACAGTCACGGGAAAAATTACAGAGCCATGGGTTGTGGTTTTTTGGGCTACTTTTATAATGTACCACGGCCGCCCAAAGTGTATATAGACAATACAAATTAAAATAGATCCTTTTACTAATGTGTATTATACTTGGAATGTATACCTGGCAACGTAAGAATGGAGAGGCGGTTTTAACATCACAACAACGTGAGTTTCAGCCAGAGCATACATGTTAAGGCTTTTACACAGCAGAAATACACATGACAACAGCCACTATAGATTATATAAGATAATAAACACACGATTACGATAGGATATGGTTTGTATGTGATTTTCTTGAGATGAATGTGTACATCTGAAATGATAACAAATATTTTTGAACTCTTTTAAACCAATGCTGGGCTATCCCATATCCTCTCGCTCACAAGCGCTTGTCATTGTGAGCCTGTTATTGTTTCAGTCTCTGCTATTTTGTTGTTGTTGTTCCGTCTCTTTAGTTTTGGTTTCTACTGTGAAATAACGGCCCGGGTCAGTGTTGCCACCTTGTGGAACATCTGATTACTGCAAAAATAATTCAATGCACATGTTACAAAACTCGGGTGGTGCGTGTACTATTCTGATGACAAAATTTGCATCACGCGCACTGTGCACTAGCCCTCGTGTTTGTGTGAAAAGTGAAGTGTACTTTTGGCTTAATACTGACATAGTGAATGTGTGTGTGAATGATGCAGATCTACATTAATGTGTGTTTGTGTGTTTATAGTGTGGATCATGGAGGAGAGATCAGGATGACAGCGGGACCACGAAAGTGTATGTCTACAAACACACACACACACACACACACACACACACATAGATTTTTGTTTGACTATATCGCTGAGCTCATCTCATAGACTTTGTTTTTCTCTCAGGTTAAAGATATCTTCTATGACCTAAACAAACATCACAGAAACCTGTGCAAAGGACTAGATTTAAAGGGGTCATCAGATGCAAAATTCACTTTACAAGTTGTTTGAACAAAAATGTGTGTTGGAAGTGTGTGTACACATCCATCCTATAATAATAAAAATCCACCCAGTGTTTTTTTTTAAATCTCTATTTTAAAATCCCCTTTCTCAAATCAGGCTGTTCTGAGATTCCTGTCAGAATGACGTAGTTCTGCACAGGCCCCTCCCACGATAGTCGATTGACAAGGCCATCTTACCTTAGCCCTGCCCCCCTGAGTGAGCTGAGAGCTCTGCCTCCGGTGCAGGGGAAGACAAGATGTCTCCGATTAAGCGATTGAAGTGTTTAGTTGTTGGATGTAATAATGAATATAGCAATCGTCAGTTACTCCCGACATCTGAGCCACTGAAGACGCAGAAGATTAACATTACTTTCGCTTTGAAGGGAATGCGCCAATCCCCGATCTACATAAATGTGTCTATGTTCCCCCGAATCATTCGTGATCCAGAAAAAATCCTTTATCTACAGAAAAAGTGAGTATAAGGGTTTTTATGAATCTTTGCGAATCGCCTTTCCTAATAATGTGCTAGTTAGCCAGTCTCACGGCTGAAGTTTAGTATACTCCATAGGATATATACCTAGAAGCCTCATTATGGGCTGTTTCTATGGGGTGCGATACATAAGCCATCCGCCATTTTTAGAACGGTCTGCGAATCTTTGAGTGCATTGACTGTGTGCGTCTACAAAAGCAAGTTATACGCTTGTATATCTTTGAATATTCATTGATTATTATGGTGAATGTGAGATGGCTGACGCGTCAACGTATCTGGAGCAGTTGAATAGGGAATCTACACATATCTATGGTCTGCTCGTCACTCCATGGAAGAAAGGGGCGGAGTCAGCAGAGCTCACTAGGATTTAAAGCAACATGGACTAGATCAGCGTGCTGAAAACAGAGCTGTTTTTGACAGGGTAAAGAAGGTGTTTTTTTACACTACCATTGAGAAATTTTAACCACAGTATGTTACAGACCTTTCATTAAGACCCTAAAGAATCATATCAACTTGTGGAAAATGGGCATCCGATGACCCCTTTAAAGAGAAACATGATTTATCCAGTTCAGGGACAAATCATGCACTCATTTTGTTTTGTCTCGTCATGCTTGTCATATATATATATATATATATATATATATATGTATATATATGCGTGCAAAACTGACACAGGCTTATGTTTTATTTAATTTTTCCTTTTTATTCGAAATATTCCCAAATGTGTTAACTATATCATGATATATCTCAATTCCAAAATATGTGTAAGTAAATGCATTTTGCTCCTTTATAGATTATGTTAGTTGATCTATAATGGGCAATGGGCAAAGTAGCCTAATAGTGTAATCTATTAACTACACATAAAAACCCGTCCTTTTACAAGTACTTAAGTACCAGATATGGGTGTCATGGGTGTCAGTGTAATTTTTTTTTTAAGAATAGAATTAGAATAGAGAGTGCAAGAGTTAGAGGGTCAAATAAAGATGTAAGAGATGTTTTTTTTTTTGTTTTTTTTTTATTCTTTTATTTTATTTTATTTTTTTTATCTGAGAATATTTGTTTTCAACATGACTTACTTCATTTAAAAATAGACACGTCAAGCTTTCTTTAGATATATTTCTCATGTCATTTTCATTCATTTTAGTGACTCATTTCATGAAGATATTCGCGGAGACTGAGAATGAATTAAGCGCACCCTATTGCAATTGCGAGTTTATACAAATAATACTTATGAAATTTTTCAGTCAATATTAAATTAATGAAAGAACTATGAGTTACACTTTGTAGTGTTTTTTATGTTTGATAACTTGAAAGTAAAGTAAAACTTGAAAGTAAAGTAATTAGTAATCTGATTACTTTTTAAATGCAGTAATCAGTAATGTAATCAAATTACATTTTTAAAGAAGTAATTAGTAATTTGTAGTGGATTAATTTTTTGAGTAACTTACCCAACACTGAATATGACTGACTTGGCATTTAATGTGAATTAAAAAATTTTTTTTAAATGTAATTAACTAATTATAACACTTTCATTGTACAGAAAGAAAGCAAAGAACATTTACAGTATCAAATAACATTTTAAGCATATATCACTTATAAATGATTAAATACTAAATATATATAAGTTAATAAGATCGATGTGGTTTGGAATGGGTAAAAAATGCTTGGAAAAAAATATGATCAGAATATCAAATTGCCTAATAATTATGCACGCACTGTATTTATAATATGACAAAGTGATTTATTTGAAAAAGTAGAAGGAAGATCTGCACACTGTTATTCCCTTTATTCAAAATTTTGAATAAAGAGAATAACAGTGTGCAGATCTTCCTTCTACTTTTTTGATGATGTCCTTTGATCTTGCACCTGGCTAAGATATTTTTGGATGTGCGTACTTTCACCTTTCTTTTAAAGTGATTTATTTGACCATAATTTCCTCTCCATATAGAACAATAGATAGAAATGATAGATGTATAAAGCGCTATAAAACTACATTAAAATGTCTTAAACAGTAGAAGATAATCAGATGGCTTCCAAACTCACTTAAGACTGAGAAATATTCAACAGGACAGAAATAATTATTTCATAATGTCTCAGAGGTCAGTGATAAAGGAGCAATCAGTTACTTCAAATTGATGTTAAAATACTTAATTTAACTAATTATTTTATCTTCATGTACTAGTGAAAGTGTCACAATTCCAGCCTTTCTGCACCATTTGGTGGTGATTTCATGAATGATGTTCTCATGTGACCTGGTTGTATTTTGGTGACATTACAGTCATTCACGATTATTTTGAATTAGTTTTGATTTTTTTTTAAATTACAAAATAATTAGTTTGATGTCACAAGAACCACAGAAAAGTCAGTATCCTAAGAAGTTTTCTCTTCCTGACACCAAGTAGAGGTTTATTAGTCCCTATTTTTTCGCACCTAACCTGTCACGTTAATGGACTGTGTTGTGTATTTCTTTTGATTCCCACGTGTTTCCGGTCCTTGATTTCCCTCCTGTTTCCCTAGTCCCATATTTGGTAGTTCCCGTTTCCTGTTTTATAAAGTATATATATATATATATTAGGGGTGGAACGATACATGTATTTGTACCGAAACGGTACGGACATCTCGGTTTGGTGTATGAGGCCTTACAACGAATGCAGGCAATTCACCCTCAATCCAGAAGGGGGTGCCCGCAGTAATACACTGTTTGATAACCGCCAGCAGAAGAACAGCGAATGCCATGAGTTGCGCACTTGAAAACAAAGCCCACTGGACAGTGACCATGTGCTGATTCTGAATGTGTCTCTCTCGTAAACTGAAAAATTAGTATACTTTAAAGGCTTGCACACTCAACTGTTTGCGAAATGGAGCTTTGTGCTCGTGTATCCTACCTCTCTCATTCACCACGAATCCAAATATTCCATAATATTTCCATATTTACGATGTAACGTATCTGAATGAATGCTAAACTATTATTTATTATGTAAATTATAGGCTTTGTAAGTTAGTTCAGTTGTGTTCCAACGGTGACACAGAGGTGGGTGCGCTGATGTTTGGTTCACTGTATTTTATTTTGATAAAGTACCAACTGCGCTGTCAATTTAGGAATGCTGGACCTGATGTGTTTTGTGTGTGTGTGTGTGTGCATTCCAGCGCAATCACTTCAACTGTTTCCTTATACCAGCACAAACATTTATTGAAACTGCAGGCTACGTTATGTGTCACACTGTTTTTTTCCCCTTGTTTATCTGTAAACTAAATCAAATATATTTCAAGAATTTATTCCTTGTATGTATATATGTACTGCAGATTTTATATATATAACATAATGTAATAATATTTAGTATTTTCACATCTAGGTGGAAACATTTATAATTTGTACTACTGTCTGTTCAAAATAAATGAAAGAAACCGAGCATAGTAGATTTTTTTTCCTGTTGTACCGAAATCGTATCGAACCGTAACCCTCAAACCGAGGTACGTACCGAACTGTGACATCTGCGTACCATTCCACCCCTAATATATGTGTCACGGTGCACACACGAGGGAGGATAACAGGGTAATAAACACATACACACAGCTGGACACAAATTAACTCATAATGACATGAAACAAGGACAGGAAACAAACCAAATATGGACACAAGAGGCAGGAACAGATGACACACACAACAGAACCCTGACATAACTCCCCCCTCCCGGAAGGCGTGTCCCACGCTGTAACAGTTCCACCGGGGAGGGGGGTGGGTGCTCTGGAGGCCCCTCAGGACAAACACGGACAGGAACACAGGACGGGGACCTCCAGAGCGGAACAGACAACGGAGGCCATGGCGGAGCTGGGAGCTCTGGAGGCCATGGCGGTGTAGGGAGCTCAGGAGGCCATGGCAGTGTAGGGAGCTCAGGAGTCCATGGCAGGTGGTCATTCATGGCCGTGGCCTCATCCCTCGGCCAGGCCACTCCAGCCGGAACCCTTCTACCCCCCAAAAAAAATTCCCTGGGGAAGTTAGGGGGTATCAGGAGCCCTCCAGGGCTGGACACACAGAACAGTACATGACAGGACAGGAAAGGCCCTCCAGGGCCAGACAAACAGGACAGGACATCCCACAGGAACCAGAAGCCCTCCTGGGCTGGCTTGGAAGCTGAGGCTTCCTCTGGGCATGACATGACATCAGGGGCCCTCACAGGGTCCCTCAGCAACCACTTCCACCTCCACGACAAGGGGGCAGGCGGCTAGAATGGCCTCCATGGCCACAACAAGAGGAGCCGCCTGCCCCAGACGAGTCTCCGTGGACAAGACAAGGTTCTTTAAAATGTTCCTGTGGGCACAACAAGACAGACACACGGTACTCCTGGCCGTGACATGTGGACTTGATCCACGGGGCTAGGGATAGCGGCGGCCGGCAGGCATGAGTCAGCGCCAGTCCGGCGGGCTTGAGTCAGCGGCGATCCGGCAGCCATTGAGTCAGTGGCGATCCGGTGGCGTGATCTCCCGCGATCGGCGGGCTGGATAGAGGGCTCGCGGCCAACGGACTTGCGGCAATCCCGCCGAACTCCCACGCCCACGTGACGTGGGCTAAGGCAGGATGACGAGCGGTGACTTCCTTGCCGCGGGACAGACACAAAACTCAGGAACAAAATAAAAACTTTTCAAAAAACGAACAAAACAAAACGAGGTGAAGGGGCGCCGCTTACTGTATAGGTCTGGTCTTCTGTCACGGTGCACACACGAGGGAGGAACAGGAACACGCAGACGAGGATATAAACTCAAATAATAATATTTAATGAGGACATCAAGGCAGGACAAGGCAGGACAGAGAGACAAGATACACCGGGAAGTAACGAGTAGACCAGACGAAATCAAACTCAAAAGACAGGAACTAAATACACAGGGTAATAAACACATACACACAGCTGGACACAAATTAACTCATAATGACATGAAACAAGGACAGGAAACAAACCAAATATGGACAGGAACAGAGGCAGGAACAGATGACACACACAACAGAACCCTGACAATATGTATATATATATATATATATATATATATATTTATTTTTTTCATGCTCAGTGTTATTTTAAATAGGACAAGGACAAGCAAGACATAGGGTGAATCCCATTTCTCTGTCTTACCCCTTCCCCTTCCCCTTCGTCTTACCCCTAGCCCTTGTCCCTCGAAACCGAGTGGTAAGCGCTAGGGGTGAAAACATACCCCTATGAAATGAGACACCACTTGGTTACAGTTACGTCATTGTACATCGTCGCTAGCTGGCTGCAACGTCACCTGAGGCGACAAGTGTTGATCACAAACTTCCAAGATGCCGTCTGCAAGTGTGTGTATGTCGATTGCGTGGGTTTTATTAGTGATGTTTTTGCGATTGTTGTGCAAATCAGCGATATAAAGCGTAGCAAACTAGCGATTTTTTAAAACGTTTCAATTAAGAACATGGTTGCAAATATATATGTACAGGACTGTGTAGAGCACAAAACAAGACTGTTGTAATTTTTAAATCAATTATTTAAACCGAAAATGGGACTCTCTGGATGATCTGGCCGACATTGTTGCCGGTTGCGCAGTGTGTTCTGGGTACCTCTTGGTTTCAAGTAAGCTCGCGAAAATGCTTGGTTTTAAGGGGTATCTACCACTTCCCCTTAGCCCTACCCCTCGATCAAAACGAGAATTGGGATAGCCCTTACTTTCACGTGAATGCGCAAAACTAAGGGTAAGGGGTAAGACAGAGAAATGGGATTCACCCTTAGATAAGTAATAAACTGTATTTCTAAATCAGTAAATCTGCAGATATTGTAAAAAATTAAATAAAGTCATATGATGCAAATTGTAATTTGTGGCCCTTCGCATTTTATGTAGTTTAAATGCGGCCAACTCACCAGCAGTTTTCCAAGGATTCATGAACGAAGTGTTCAGGGAGTTCCTCCATCGATTCGTGATAGTCTACATTGATGACATTCTTATATACTCTGGAACCTGGCCAAACATCACCATCACGTGACGCAGGACCTGGAGCGGCTCAGGAAATTCCAGCTCTACCTGAAGCTCGAAAAGTGTGAGTTCCACCGGACCACCGTTCAGTTCCTTGGCTACATCATCAGCCCCGAAGGTATCCAGATGGACCAAGGGAAGGTCCAGGTAATCTGTGAGTGGCTGCAACCCCAGTCAGTCAAGGAGCTGCAAAGATTCCTTGGATTCTCCAATTTTTATCGACCATTTATCAATAACTTCAGAAAAGCTCAAGGAAGCATTCAGCACTGCTCCCATCCTCCGATACCCAGACCCATGGACCCCGTTCATAGTGGAAGTGGACGCATCCACCACCGGGGTGGGAGCAGTGCTGTGGTATCGTCTCCATCCTTGCGCTTTCTACTCCAGGAAACTTTCCCCAGTGGTGCAGAACTACGACATAGGAAACCAGGAACTGCTCGCCATAAAGTTGGCTTTGGAAGAGTGGCGACATTGGCTGGAGGGAGATCCATCACCTTTCACTGTAATCACAGATCACAAGAAACTCCAGTTTCTTTACAGCGCTAAACGACTCAATTCCCGGCAGGCACACTGGGCACTCTTCAGCCAATCTTCACCATCACCTATCGCCCCAGAGACCGAAATGTCAAGGCCGACTCCCTCTCACGTATTCATGCTCCCGATGTACCATCTGAACATGAACCGATCCTCTCTCCAGCCATTATATTCATTCCCATCCAGTGGGACCTCACCGAGCCTTACCGAGCCTGCTCCGCTGGTAGGCCCAGAAGGAAAAACCTATGTCCCATCTTCTCTGCGGCAAACTCTTCTGGGCTCACTACACGACTTACGGGGCTCTGGACATCCAGGCAGCCAGTGGACTCTCTCGCTCCTCCAAGCTCGGTTCTGGTGGCCCAGTGTGACCCAGGAAGTCATCCGGTAAATCCGCAGCTGTTCAGTCTGTGCCATGTCCAAGACCCCGCGTCATCTTCCTACAGGGAAACTGGTCCCTTTGCCCATTCCCCGGAGGCCCTGGTCCCACCTAGGGGTCGACTTTGTTACCGATCTCCTGAATTCAGAAGGCCACACCTGCATCCTAATGGCGGTAGACCGGTTCTCCAAGGCTTGTAAGCTAATCCCCCTCAAGGGCCTCCCGACAGCCATGGAAACCTCTGAAAGCCACCACGTCTTCCGGAATTTCAGTATCCCAGAGGATATTGTCTCCGACCGAGGACCCCAGTTCATTTTCCATGTCTGGAAGACACAGTCAGCCTGTCTTCAGGGTACCATCCCCAAACCAACGGCCAGACTGATTGAAAGATCCAGGAGCTTGGACGGTACCTCCGGTCAATACTGCCATGACAATCAGCACAGCTGGAAATGCTTCCTCCCATGGGCCGAGTATGCACAAAATTCCCTCAAACAAAACAACATGGGGCTGACACCATTCCAGTGCATACTCGGTTTCCAACCCCCACTGTTCCCCTGGATGGAGGAACCTGTCCGGAGGAACCTGTGAGGCTGGTTGGATGTACTGCCAAATTCTCTGAAACACGTTTGGAGACGGCTTATGGTAGAGAAATTAATATTCAATTCACAGGCAACAGCTCTGGTGGACATTTCTGCAGTCAGCATGCCAATTGCACGCTCCCTCAAAACTTGTGACATCTGTGGAATTGTGCTGTGTGATAAAACTGCACATTTTAGAGTGGCCTTTTATTGTGGCCAGCCTAAGGCACACCTGTGCAATAATCATGCTGTCTAATCAGCATCTTGATATGCCACACCTGTGAGGTGGATGGATTACCTCGGCAAAGGAGAAGTGCTCACTAACACAGATTTAGACAGATTTGTGAACAATGTTTGAGAGAAATAGGCATTTTGTGTACATAGAAAAAGTCTTAGATCTTTGAGTTCAGCTCATGAAAAATGGGGGCAAAAACAAATGTGTTGCGTTTATAATTTTGGTCAGTGTAATAGAAGAGCTCACCGTCTACCGAGTGAGTGAGATCTTGGACCCACGGCGACAGGGCGGCCGATTGGAGTATCTCGTCGACTGGGAGGGGTACAGGCCAGAAGAGAGGTCCTGGGTGGGACCTCTCAGTTTGCTTAGCCACACTTACCTGACTCCTTACCTGTGTTTACCTACCTAGTAGATGCTTCTTCGCTCCACCACTCCTAGGCTCCTCCAGATCACCTGCAAGTGACACAAACCTGTTACCATACAGCTAAGAACCCTGAAACCTCTATGTCCCCGGATTACTCACTTTAGGACTGTTGCCTTAATTCCGGTTGCCATATCTGTTAATAAACTGCTGTTTCCTATCACTTACCTCTGCCTCTCCTGTGTGATTGCTGACAGCACCAAACACACACAAAATAATAATAAATAGTATTATTATTATTATTAACTACAGTATATAAATTGATATGTGCATAATATGATAGAAAATAATCTGTGCAATATAAGTTTTTCCTATATGTCTCCTCTGTCTGTCAGCATCAAGTTCAGCTCAGGGTAGATTAAGAAGTAGCAGTTCAGCCAATTGAAATATAAATATACAGTTACTGAACTGAACGGAATCAACACTGAACTGACTTGAGCTCTAGAATCACACCGTTGACTTGTTAGAGCTACTTTACAGCACAATCTCAATCTATTACTGCTGTAAATCTGTATTGTATAAAGCATTATAGAAAAAAAGCTGACTTGACTTGTATGCATGATGAATCTGCAACCACTGCTTTACACAACATTAATCTGCACTGTTTTAGGCATGACAGGGTTTTTTCACAGACTTTTGTTTGGGCTCCAGAAGTCTAGGACCAGCACTGCTAGTGAGATCTGAATCACTAGTCGCTGTTCAACAGCTTTCACTATATTAGTGAACACATTTGTGAATAGTGAGGACAGTTTGGACTTTGCAAATATAGTCAAAGCAGTAAACACACAGACATCTTCGCTGTTGTCTTGTTCTTGATGTTTCTCTCTTCTTGTGTTCAGATGCCTGTGATCTCACACTGGATCCAAACACAGCAAACACTGAACTCGAGCTGTCTGATGAGAACAGAAAGATCACACATGTGTTTGAGCGTCAGCCGTATCCTGATCATCCAGACAGATTTGATGGTGTTCCTCAGGTTCTGAGTGTTGAGTGTCTGACTGGACGCTGTTACTGGGAGACTGAATGGAGCGGAGATAATGCTGATATATCAGTGTCATTTAAAGAAATCAACAGGAAAGGAGTGAGAGAAGACTGTATGTTTGGATGGAATGACAAATCCTGGAGTCTGGACTGCTCTAATAACAGATTCTCTGTCTGGCACAATAATAACAGAACTGATATACCTGCTGACCGTTCATCCTCTAATAGAGCAGGAGTGTATGTGGACGTGTCGACCGGCTCTCTGTCCTTCTACAGCGTCTCTGACACACTCACACTCACACACTTACACACATTCATCACCACATTCACTGAACCCCTCTGTGCTGGATTTACAGTTTATTATGATTCCTCAGTGTCTCTGTGTGATATTAAATCCTGTAAATCCTCTTTCTGATGTTCACATGCACATGTTCACATCCGTTAGGATTCTTCTTCTTCTTCTTCCACTCTTGAGTCTATGGCAGCCCATAGAACCGCTTGCGGGAAAGTTATGAAATTTGGCACACTGATAGAGGAGTGTCTCAATGGTCACCATAGCAAGTCTCTAACTCAAACTCTCTAGCGCCACCACTTGTCCAAAGTTTCACTCATGTTTATGCTAATAACTTTTTGAATGATTTTTTCCTCTGAATCCTTGGCTCATATCCTTGGCTCATGCCGAGTCGAATGAACTCCAAAATTGAAAAATTGTAAGGTTTAGTTTTTTCGCTATTTTCAATAGTTCGAAAAACTTACTTTTTCGAATTCGTCCTAGACGGTTTGTCCGATTTTCACCAAAATTGGCTCAGATCATCTTCAGACCATGCTGGCAAAAAGTAATGGAATTCAAGTTGATTCGTCAAACCGTTCTCGAATAACGCATGAACGAATTCAACAAAAAGCACGCAAAAATGGATCTGAGGCTGTATCTCTGCAACGGTTTGGAGTATTGAGACCAAACTTGGTGTGTGTTATAACAAGTATGACCTGAGATGACCTGCAGTGTTTCGGCGCTGTGCCACCTAGTCGTCAGGAGATATGAAAAATGCATATTTTTACTTATAACTTCTTAATGGTTTGGCCAAAAATCACAAAACTGGTATCTTTAAATTCGGTGCATCATGCTGAATGATACTAAATTTTCCCATGTCATCCATTTTGGGTGTCGGCCAATTTTGTGCAAATGCTATATTTTACGAACTTATTGACGTATCATTACAAAACTTGGTATGGGTCATCAGCACAATGCCCTGAAGGAGCCTGAGAGATTTTGAGCCAGCACCACCTAGTGGTAAAATCAAATATTCACATGCTTATAACTTTGGGTGGGGTTGACTTATTTTCATGGAAATTACCTCATTAGACTGCTGAATCCTTGCGAAGTCCAGCGATACGAAACTTGCCAGGTTTTGCCTTATGATTTGTGCAACAGTGCACTTTAGCGCTTAAAAAACATTTGCCAATATCTTAGAAACCATTACTCTGATCGACACAAAACCACCGTAGGACATTCGAAAACATAACGTGCCGGCTATATGCCAATGCCCAATTGCTAGAATTTTGATAGTACGCGGCAAACAAATGCAAACAAAGTCGGCCATCAGTCATTTTTCTCTTCTCATATATAAAAACGTCTATAACTCCAAAACAAAATTAGATATTTTCACCAAATTTGACACACATATATATGGGAACACTCTAAGGACACGTTAAAGATTTGGTGGGATTGTGCCTCTTGGTGGCGCTATAATTGAACAAAACTTGAAATTGCCATTGACTACAATAGAGTATTATGATATAAAATGCTATATTTTACGAATGCATTGGTGTACCATTACGAAACTTTGTATGTACCATCAAGACCATGAAAAGTTTCGAGACAGTTAGGGTTAGGTTTCATTTATAATGAAATTTCAAATAAATGCTAATAGCTTTCTGTGAATTTTGCCTATTGTAATGAGACTGGTAATAATAGATTCCTTGGGTCATGCTGAGAACAGTGATACCAGCATAGTAGTCAGCCAAACTTCCTGTCCGCCATTTTGATTTTCTTTAAAAACCTACTTTTTCGAACTCTACCTAGACCGTTGGTCCGATTTTTACCTAAATCGAATCATATCATCTTCAGACCATGCTGACATAAAGTTATTGATTTCATTTCGTGTTGATAGACAAAACCGTTTTCGCATTCCACAGCAACGAATTTGAGTCATGATGCCAAAATGACATTTGAGGCTGTATCTCTGCAATGCTTTGGCATATTGACACCAAACTTTCTGTGTGCCATTGTCAACTTCCACAGAACACACCACTTCGATTTGATAACAGCGCCACCTATTGGTCAAATGGAATAGGCCAATAAATCATATTACTAGAGGTTGTATTTATTTTTCAGCCATTGTGACTAAAATCATCCTAAAATGGCTTCAATTACTAATTTCTGCAGTTGGTCTGATGCTTTGGTAATTGCTGCTTGCAGCTATATTTATATTTGTATTTATTTTTAATTTGTTTTTTATTGTCATCAATAAGTTATAAATCTAGATCAGAGACACACACTGTTCTGAATCTTTAATAAACAGAGTAATACGTTTGCTTTAATATTTATATTGTAAACTGATCATCAAATGTAATAAAAGTACATTTGTGACTCATTTAATGGTGAACTCGTTTATGAATCTTTGATGACAGTATGAATAATGATGAATGTGATTGAGATCAGCAGAATGAAACACAGAGGCTGAATTGACTCAGAATGAATCTGTCTCCTGATCGTCTGCTTTATTTTTCTGTCTGCACTGATTTAACACTGATATCTGCATCTGTTCGTTTAATTATCTTTTTCTATCTGGGCAGCAGTAGTACTTTTAAAAGGACAAAATAGTCATCAAAGATGAGGTTATTGGGCCCTGAGAGCCAAAGCAGTATGTCTGAGGACATTTCTACAAAAAAAAATTTATACACACATATATATATATATATATATATATATTTAACCAGCTGAGCCCAGTTGGATATGAATATTAAAGATACAAGATAAATATAATATATATAACAGGCTATTATTATTTTTACATTTAGGTAGCTTATGTATGGCAGATGAGATGATATAAGATATAATGAATGATCAGAGATACTGTATGGATGTTCAGGGTATAACATGTTATATTATTTATATTAAGATGTCGGATCATGTGTTTAATACAATTTTTCCATTTAGATATCTTATGTATGGCAGAAGGCTGTGAATGATCAAAATTACTTTTGCTTAAAAATATCTACTAAAAACCGAGAAATTAAAAAAACGTATTCTGTGCAGAAAACAAAGATAATTAGTAGTTTCAAAGTTTCCCTGTCATCTACAAATACTTTCCACCATTAATAACATGTTTATTTTGAAATGCTCTTGTCAGAAACCTGGTTCATTTGAACGACTAGTTTCATGTATGACAGATGAAAATAACTGTATTTGCTGCATTCTCATTTTCTGCAGAGAGCTTGAACGACACGCATTTGGCTGAAGATGAAAATACTAGACAATATAACTCTGAAAATTATTACCATAAACTAGTCCCTCCAGGATTTCACTGCACTGTTTTTCTTTCTTTCTTTTTTTTGCAGCCTGAAATGCTTTTTTTTTTTGTGGTGTTTTTTTTTTCCATTATTTGTGGCATTTCTTGTGTTGTTTTGGAGTGAAAATATACCACAGATAACATTCTTCAAAGATTTTTTAATGATTTGTTGACCTCAAGAAACAGTGGGCTCTGTAATTTATAAACGAGATCAGTGAGAGAAACAAAAAGAGAGACTTACAGTAAGTCTCATCAGAGGCATCACCTGCTGTCAGAGAGTGACTTATCAAACATAATGTCTTGAGTAAAAGTTAAATTGGTTTCCTCACAAAATTCGCACATCTGACCATATCTTCACACTACAGACACCAATTGATAAAATTGTAAATCAAAACATTTTTTTATTTTTTTTGCTTGTTTCATAGATTTTAAGAAAGCGTTTGATTCAGTCTGGCATGATGATTAGTCAAAGTCAAAGTCAAAGTCTGCTTTATTATCAATTCTGCCTCTGTAACGAATAACAACTGGAGGATTTAAGTAGCGGAAATAAGAATAGTTTATTAAGAACAGGTTTACAGGTGGCACTGAGGAAAAAAGGTTGAGCTCTCCATAGGTTGGGGCAGGTAGCGCAGGGAAGCAATGGGCAGTCAAGTGTCCGATGTTCAGTGTCCAGGAAACAGCAGCGATCAGGAATCATGGAAGCAGGAAACAGGAACGGACGAAAACCACTGACCATGACACGGCAGACAATCTGAGGATCTGACAACAAAAGACAGCGTGACAGGATCTGATATAGCCCCAGATAACGATCCACAGCTGGAGCGAATCAGCCTCAATCAGACACACCCACACACAGACACCTGCACACACACACACACAACAACAGAGCGAGGATGGGACCGTGAGCCCATGAACCGTGACAGTCACATGTACCGTACATACATACAGAGAATTGAAATTGCGTTACTCTCAGACCCCTGGTGCATACAGATAACACTAAACACTAACAGTAGAACGTTAAAAATACAGATAAATACAAATCAAATATATATATATATATATATACATATATATACATATATATATATATATACATATATACATACATACATACACATACATATATATATATATATATATATATATATATATATATATATATATATACATACATACACAAAATGCAACTATTACAAATATACAAATAAGGACATGTAAAAAAATAATAATAATAAAAAATAGATAAAGTAGCATAAGGCAAATGGTAGATAGAGTGCAAACCAGTGAAATAAACAAACAGTGCAGAATATAAATGGTGTAGTGCAAAAGAGCTTATCAATCTTTTCTATTTAAAGTGACAAAAAGAGCAGTCTTTATTCAAACTGTCAGAAGAGGTAGTTGAATGAGGTCTGTCGAATGCTGTACAAAGTGACTGGTGCTGGTCACAGTGTGAGTGTGTATGTGTGTGTGTGTGTGGGGGGGGGGGTCAGAGGGTCAGAGTTCAGTGGTGCGTGGGGTAAGAGAGGGGAGGGGGGGCAAGGTCGGGAGGGAGTTCAGCTTCCTGACAGCCTGATGGATGAAGCTGTCCTTCAGTCTGCTGGTCCTCGCCTGGAGACAACGCAGTCTCCTCCCTGATGGCAGCAGACTGAAGAAGCTATGTGACGGGTGGGTGGGATCACCTGCAATGCAGAGGGCTTTGCGGGTGAGACGGGTGCTGTAGATGTCCTGGAGGGAGGGGAGAGAGACACCAACGATCTTCTCAGCTGCTCTCACTATCCGTTGAAGGGTCTTGCGGCAGGACGCGTTGCAGGTGCCATACCACACAGTGATGCAGCTAGTCAAGATGCTCTCGATGGTGCCTCTGTAGAAGGTGCACATGATGGGGGCCGGGGCTCTGGCTCTTCTGAGTTTGCGGAGGAAGTAGTGCTGTGCTTTCTTGGCCAGTGCTGCAGTGTTGTTAGTCCAGGAGAGGTCCTCTGTGATGTGTACACCCAGGAACTTGGTGCTGCTCACTCTCTCCATGGTCGCACCATTGATGGTCAGAGGAGCATGCAGAGAGTGCACTCTCCTGAAGTCAACGACAATCTCCTTCGTCTTCTCCACATTCAGAGAGAGATTGTTGTCACTGCACCACCCGGCCAGGCGACTCACCTCACTCCTGTAGTTTGTCTCATCTCTGTTGCTGATGAGACCCACCACAGTCGTGTCATCCGCAAATTTAATGAAGCGGTTGGAGTTGTGTGACGGTGTGCAGTCGTGGGTCAGCAGAGTGAAGAGGAGGGGGCTCAGCACACATCCTTGGGGGGCCCCTGTGTTCAGTGTGATGGGGCTGGATGTGTTACTGCCGACCCATACTGCCTGAGGTCTCCCGGTCAGAAAGTCCAACAGCCAGTTGCATAGCGACGTGTTGAGCCCCAGCTGGACCAATTTATGAATGAGCTGTTGAGGGATGATTGTGTTGAATGCTGAACCGAAGTCTATGAACAGCATTCTGACATACAAGTCTTTTTTGTCCAGATGTGTGAGGGCTGGGTGGAGGGCAGTGGCGATGGCATCATCGGTCGAGCGGTTGGACCTATATGCTAACTGGAAGGGGTCCGGGGGGGGCTTAGGACAGACTTGATGTGTTGCATGACTAGCCGTTCAAAGCACTTCATGAGAATAGGAGTGAGTGCTACTGGACTGTAGTCATTGAAGCAGGATGGAGATGACTTCTTTGGGACTGGAATGATGGTGGTAGCTTTGAAGCATGTGGGGACAACAGCCTGACTTAGTGAGATGTTGACAATGTCTGTGAAGACATCAGTGAGTTCCACTGCACAGTCTCTCAGTACACGCCCAGGAATGTTGTCAGGACCCGGAGCTTTGCGTGCATTGATCCTGCTGAGGGATCTCAGCAGGATCAATGACCCTCCAGCGGACAGTGAACACGGCTGCAAAGATCATCGGTGCCCCTCTCCCATCCATCCTGAACATTTTCCTTGCACGATGCTCCAGCAAAACCAACAGCATCGTGAAGGACCCCACCCACCCCTCCCACAGTCTCTTCCAGCTCCTACCATCAGGAAGACGGTACCGGAGCATCAAAGCCTGCTCCGCCAGACTGCTCAACAGCTTTTTCCCCCAGGCTGTGAGAGCCCTGAACTCAGATCAGCCCGCCCCCCTCTGAAACCCCATGCAAACCCCCTACCTCCTGAAACATGGACCCCCCCCCCCCCCTCTCCCTCTCCAAACACCCCCCAAAGTTACCACACCAAAGAAAAACCTGTGAACTTTTTTTGTGCAATCCAAGTGTGCTACACACAGGTGAGTGGGCCTGTACAAACCACCTGTAGTAACACACTCTCCTCTATGCACTAGACACATTTCCTAACACTGCTGTGTGTACACAATCCCACAAAAGACAATATATGTATGTTTACATGCTCATGCACTACTACAAATCATCTTATACTGTTCCCCAGCCAGCTGCTGACTCACAATGTTTCTCTCTGCACATGTACAGTATTTATGTGAAGCATTCGCATAGTTTGTATAGTTTGTATTTTTTATCTTTATCTTTAGTTGTATAGAGTAAACATTTAGGGTAAACAGTTTGTATAGTTTGTATTTTCTATCTTTATATTTAGTTGTATAGGGTAAACATTTATATACAGTATACCTAGTCAAATCTGTCAGTAGGTTAGTTGTGTATAGGTTTATAGTGTTTTACTTCATTGTTGTATGTCTGTATTTATGTAGCACCATGGTCCTGTGAGGCACGACATTTCGTTCCACTGTATGTCCCCACATGTAGCGGAATGACAATAAAGCTCAACTTGAACTTGAACTTGACTTGATCTCCTCACGCTGTCCGGGGACAGCGTCATCACCTGGTCGCCGGGAGGAGGTGGAGTCTTCTGTGCAGTGGTGCTGTTTTGTGCCTCAAATCGAGCAAAGAAGGCATTCAGCTCGTTCAGCATGGGGATGGTGCTATCACAGGTCTGTGGTGGTGGCTTGTAGTCCGTAATGGTCTGTATCCCCTGCCACAGGCTCCGAGTGTGTCTGCTGTCGCTGAAACGATGGGCTATCCTCCTGGAGTACTGTCTCTTGGCCTCTCTGATTTGATTACATCTGAAACCAATTGACAGTGGTATAGGAGTAAATTCTGTGATTTGATCAAATCAATGTACAGAGAAAGTCAATGTAGAGTCAAAATTGTAAACAGAAGAAGTGAATTTGTTGTTCAGAGGCGTGGAGTGAGACAGGGCTGCAGTTTAAGCCAAACCCTCTTCAACATTCACATCAATCAATCAATCAGCTGATACACTAGAACACTCTCCTACTCAAGGTCTCACTCTACATGACACAGAAATAAAGTGTCTCCTCTGCAGACAAGCTGCTTCTCCTGTCAGCCACTAAAGAACAGCCTGAATCTGCTGGAGAGATACTGACAGTAAACCTCCAAAAAACTAAAGTCATCATCTTCCAGAACCGCTCCAGGGGCCTCATTTATAAAATGTTGCGCAGAAACCATCCTAAATTTGATCTTACGATCATATCTCGAATATGCGTACGTTTGATTCATAGAATGAACGTACGAACAGAAAACGCGCGTACGCGTCTCTTTCAGATGTGAAATCTATGAATCGCAAATGATCTTGAACTTGCACGCAATTGAATGGTTTCAGCTCTCTGCTTGCAAACGACTCCTAATTAATATCATTAACATATAAAATATCACCAGTCATCATAATTTAGAACAGCGAGCTGCAAGAACAGCTTACATTTAAAAAAACCTGCAATACTCCGACAATAAAAAGTGTGTATGTCTGCTCAGACCCTGACGTGACGCTAAGCACTTTTCCACGTCAAAGAACGTTTTTAAAAATATGAGCACTGGCGTGGATTTAAGCACACGCATAATCTAATGGCGCTTTTCCACTGCGTGGTACGACTCAGCTCGGCACAGCTCAGTACTGCTCGGCACGGCTCGGTATGGGTCGGTTTGCGTTTCCACTGCAGTTTAGTACCGCTTCAGAGTGGGTGGGATTATTCACGTGTCGTTATACTTGCGCCACCGCGCCGTGACTCCTGAAAAACGTTTTAATTCCGCGTCGCTCCATCACGCTCTCGCTGGATCTGCTCCTCAGCTATCAATGAGAGGAACGTCTGTACATCCTCAACAGAAAACGAAACGAAAATACATTTTTTTGTTCTTTAAAAAAGGTGCGCTCGTTCAAAACAGTTGCACTCGATCCTTCGCTGGCTGTGCTGATTTAAATCTAGCGGGTCTGTTGTGTCTCGTGCCGCAAGTTCAATGACGCAGGCAGTGACGATGTTCTCCGGCCAATCAGTGATCAGCAGAGTTTACACGTCAAGTTTTGGTAACGGTACAGCTCGCTTGGAACCTCAGCTGAGGTGGTACTAAAACAAGTACCAGGTACCAGGTGCTGCACCCAGTGGAAAACCCCCCAAAATTTAACCGTACCGTGCCGTACCATGCAGTGGAAAAGCACCATAAGATCAAATCTGAGCGTACGCACTTTATAAATGAGGCCCCAGACCTCAGGGACTAACACACACATTCACACGATCACACAGAGCCATTCACACCACAAAAACACACACTTACCTCGGCCTAAAAATCAGCTCAACGGGTAACTTTACTTTGGCTGTGAAGGAGCTCAGAGAGAAAGCTCAAAGGGCTTTCTATGCCATAAAAAGATCGATTAAAATTGACATTCCAGTCCAAATCTGGCTCAAACTTTTCAAATCAATAATTGAACCAATTGTACTATATGGCAGTGAGGTGTGGGGTCCATCTGTAAAATTTGACTAAATTGAGAAAAACATCCAGCTAAAACTCTACATCTAGATTTCTGTAAAAGAACACTCAAAGTCCAAAGAAAAACACCAAATAACAGTTGTAGGGCAGAATTTGGCAAATTTCCTCTCCTTCTAAACATCCAAAAAGAGCCCTTAAATTCTGGAAACACCTACTGTCCCAAAATAAACTAAATATTTCCCCGATTTAATAATTGCACAATTATTTTTATGTTTGTTCATTCAATTTCTTCTACCTGCAACTGAAACTGTTTGTTTTATTTATATATTATGTGCATTTGCAATGTGTATCTTTGTTCTTATATTTTAATAACAAAGACAAAATAATGACAAAGAGTTTGGTCAAAATATCTGCCATTCTAATTATTTAATAAAAATAATAATTTATTACATGTATATAACTCTTTTCTGGGCACTCAAAGCACTCTACATTGTGAGGGGTCTCTCCTCATCCAGCAGCATCACCTGAATGATGAGACGACGACAGCCATACTGCTCCAGAACACACACACACTGTTACGTGTGCGAACGAGACGCGAGACATGCGGATCCATATGCAAGGCTTTATTTACAAAGGCAAGGTCAAGAAACAGGCAAGGGTCAGATAGCACGAATCCAATAACACGAGCAATAGTCCAGGCTAGGTGTAAACAGAGTCTGAAACAGCAGGCAAAGGGTTAAACCAAGATATATAGGCAGAAGATCAGGAAACAGACAACAAGGCAACACAAAATGACAAGACAGACTAGAAACTAGGACTGGAAACTTGGCTATCTCTAGAAGAGTGATATATGCTAAACCAGGGGTTCCCAAACACATTCCTGGAGCCTCCCCAACACTGCACATTTTACATGTCTCTTTTATCAATCACACCTGATTCAACTCATCAGCTCATTTGTATCAACTCCTAGACCTGAAATGAGTGTGTCAGACAAAGGAGACATACAAAATGTGCAGTGTTGGGGGGCCTCCAGGAACGTGTTTGGAACCCCTGCTCTAAACAATACTCGGTAGTGAGAGAGAGGAAGTCCATGGCTTATGTAGAGAGTGTGATAGGCTGCAGCCATGTGCGTAATCAGAGTGAAATGGATTGTGGGATCTGAAGTCCAGTGTAAGTGTAACAGTCTGTGTAGTGTGAGAGTCAATATGGAGAGTGGGTGACCTCTGGTGGTGAGTGAATGGAAGTTCATAGACCAGAATCGTGACACATACACACACACTCTCACATGCACACACACTCTCGCATGCACACACACACACACACCACTCTCACACGCACACACACACACACACGCACTCTCACGCACGCACACACACACACGCACTCTCACACTCACAAACTCACACACTCACACACACGCACACACTCTCTCACACACACAATTGCACGTTTTTGTGAAAACTTGGTACGTATGAAAAATACATCACATATGGGGGCATGCCTTTCTAAAGCTGCTAGAGCCAAGCTGAAAACAGTTTTAGTTGCCAATGGCCTTGTTATGACTGAAAATGTCATCTGTTGAGATTTTCATTTAAAGCATATTTTTGCACAACCTGATTTTTTACCTACATATGAGGACAAATATTAATTTCATCACCTTTCAGGACATATAAACACACATACACTGATGTCTAAATCATACCTAGGCTACATATTGGCCACATAGTGAAGAGTGAGTGAGTTAAGAACAAGATAATCATACTGATTAAAAAATAGTTTTGCTGTGAAGTACAGAGTTTGACTGGAGACAACGCAATAAAACAGAAACACCTTTCAAAGCGGCCATTGCAAGCTGTCCATTATTGCTGTAGCAACAAGCAACATTTATTATAAAACAGCATCCCAACTGCAGAAACAAACAAACAAAAAAACATGTGAAAACATTCAGTGTTAGGCAATGGAACTGGGGTCCCGGAACTAATGCCCTAACAACATTTTTTTTTAACAATTCTTGCTAAAATCAAAGAGGGTTATATAATGCCTTAAACGCAAATTGATTTAACAGCGTATAAATTAATAGAAAAATCTGTCCTACTGACTCTGTTGTTTCTGTTGTTGACTCAGTAATTCTGTTATTAATATAAAACTTAATAGCAGACCAGTCTCTGTTTTTCAGTGCCTGAGGTTCGGCCAACAGGCATGAGACACAGTCCATCTTCCCAGGCACTCGACAGCTGCGTATGAAATGCAACATATGCTTTTCAACTGCTCCAACCTCTTCTTCCGACCACTTCCATTTGACACTGACTTTTGTGCCTAATAAAAAAAAAACATTAAATTAAATGTAATTCCAATCCAACGCTCTCCATTGACTTTGTATTGTGGGAAGCTGCCTCCTTGTCATTTCTGACTTTTAACAAAAAACAGAACAATGTATAAAAGCTGCTGTGTGACAAAGTGTACAGTAAAACAGCCAAAAACCCAGAACTACGTTTTTATAAGCTGTCGACCCAAAAAAAATTACTTTAAGGACAAAAATAGTTGTAGATGTCGGGGTATTTTGATGCTGGGCCATTCAGTTAGATCATTTCTCAAACAAAAAGAAGGTAAGGAAAAGGGGCACTGACATAGACCAATAAAATTTAGTTTTTTAATATATCTCCTCCTCTCAGGTTCACATCGGTTAGTGAAATAATTATTTGATATGGTTAAAAATAATGAATGTTTCTGTCCCCGATTACGTTTCCCTCCAGTGGGCATAGTCTCAGAGTAATACAACACGTTGCACTCTACTTTTGAGTTCTTAAACGCTTCGTTTTTTTTGGGTCGACAGCTTATAAAAATGTAGTTCTGTTTTTTTTAGCTTGTTTACTGTGCACCTTGTCACACAGCGGCTTTTAGACATTGTTCTGTTTTTTGTTATAAGTCAGAAATGACAAGGAGGCAGCTTCCCGCAATACAAAGTCAATGAAGAGCGTTGGATTGTTTTCCCCTCCGGTGGGCATGGTTTTCCGATTATGACGTGTGTCGCTCTGTCTCTATAGAACTTTTTCTAAATGCTGAAGTCTCACCCCACTGGAACGGTGCTTTACATTTCCGGTCTCTGGTTTCTAGTGACATTTACATATTTTCCGAGCCGATAATATAACGTGAAACCTATGAAAATGGTTTTAAAAAGCATGTGGCACCATAGTTTCATCACTTTACAGTGTCGCAATGACTGTCATTTTGCAGTAAAGGACCTGTCATAGTTTAATGAGTGGGAAGATGACATGAAGCAACGCGAGGTTAGCTGCATTGAAAACAGATGAGCGCATAAACAGCTCCAGATCGGGGCGAAGTTCATGGGATTTTGTCCACAGAATGATAAGAGCAAACATTATTTTAACATATTTTATTATTTCACACTCAGTATTTTAACTTAAGCGCTGCAAGCCATGTATATTGTCAGACCTGTGTCCTGTTTTGTCTTGTGGTTTTCTGTCTCGTGCTCCCCTTGACTTAGTTTTCCCTTATTTATGCCCATATTTGGTTTGGTTCCTGTTCCTGTCTCTATTGTTTCATTATCAGTTAATTATGTCCCACCTGTGTTTGTTTAATTATCTCATTTGGTGTGTGTTTTTAAGACCTGTGTTTCCCTAAGTCTAGTGTTTCAGTATTAATGTCGATGTCCTGTTTCTTGTGAGTATCTGCCTGTCTTGTGTTCCCATTTTTGGATTTAATTAAAGACTGTTATTTTGAAGCTTACCTCTCGTCTCCTCGCTCCCTTGTGTTGTATTGTGACACATACAGTGCCGGACATGGACAGATTTTCTGGTACACAAAACAAGTACTTTTAAGGAATTCCTTAGCTTATTGCCATTACTGTGGTAGCCAACAACAGCACAGCTTAACCCCCTGCACATTTTTATATTTAGTTATATTGAAAAAGTTCTAATTCAGCGATCTTTTTTTTTTTTTTTTTTTTTACTCCATTTTAACATGGATTTCTATGGAAACCGGAACATGATAACACCCAAATGGAAGTTAGAACTTCGTGACTCTGTTTTGAGTAAATTTCAGATTACATTAAGAGAAAATTGTTAGAGGAAGGAACTGAACTAACACTGAGTACGCATTGCCGTTCAGTGTGAACGTGTGGAGTTACAAATGTCTGCAATGCATATCAGTCAGCCAGAGAAGAAAAGAAACAGTACATCGTGTTGTGAGAAAAACAGGAAAATATCAAAAGACAATCCCAAAACAAGCAGGAGAAAAAAAGAGAGACAGTGTTACAGATGCTGAAGACTGGATCATTTTGCCAAAGACCTAACATGTCCAGCAAAGGGCCAAGAATGCAGAAAATGCAGAGGTGCTTTGCCAACATGTATAAAACCAAAAATGTGACAAAACAGATGACTAAATATATCAGCGGAGAAACGAGTAGAACTGATGATGATCAATATGCATTCATGGTGAAAGACTGTGACCCAAACAGATACACATTTGCTGTTAGTGGAGTTGACTTAGACATGTTGATTGATTCGGGGGACACAAGCAATATCATTGACAAAGTTACATGGGAGACAATAAAAAGCATAAGAATTGTGTGCCACTCATACAAATCTGATAAAAAGCTATATGCATATGCCTCTAAAGAACCCCTGCCAATAAAAGGAGCTTTCACATGTGAGATAAAATGTGGAAAACGAAACACCCGGGCCGAATTCATGGTATTCAAGGGAAAAGGAGAGTCACAATTGGGTAAAGAGACAGCCACTAAACTGGGAGCACTGAAAATTGGGGTCAACATAGCTACAATCAGTGATGTGGCAAGCCGAATTCAGGAACAGTACCCAGTTCTGTTTAGAGGACTTGGAAAGCTCAACACCAAACAGATTGGCTTATACATTGATGAAGCTGTGACTCCAGAAGCTCAACCGAATTTAATTCTATTTGAGAGAAGCAGTAGAACAGAAAATTCATCAGCTTCTAGAGCTGGACATCATTGAGCCAGTCACTGCTGGCACCCCACGAGTAAACCCAGTAGTGATCGTTCCCAAGCATGACAACGATATTAGACTGTGTTTGGACATGAGGCAGGCAAATAAAGCTATAATCCGGGGCCGATACCCAATTTCAACGGGTGACGAGCTCCTTCAAAGCATGAATGGCTCCTCTGTTTTCAGTAAGCTTGACCTTAAGTGGGGTTACCACCAACTAGAGCTTACTCCACAGTCCAGGGGTATCACCACATTTGCTGTACACAATGGTGCTTATAGATATAAGAGACTGGTGTCTGATTCGGAGTGTCGTCGGCCAGCGAGTCTTAAAGCAGAAGCTAGTTGAAGCAGGAACCCTTGCTTATTTTGACAAGAAGGCACTAAACAAGTAAAGCTTATAAGATTTTTAGGAATGTGGATGGATGATATAAATTGATATTTAGCATTCATATTCAAAAGTTAATAGACTATTTCATCCATACCTCCTTGGTTATTCACAAAGCCAGAAATAGAGCTATTTTTACACAAAGATAAGAAGGAATCAAACCTGCCAATAAAAATAGCTGTACAACAATATGTTAGTCAAGTATACAACAACATGATTCAAATATTCACAGATGGTTCAAAAGATCTAAAATCTGGAAGAACAGCTGCAGCCTTTTTTATTCCTAAGTACAATATCAACATTTCCAAAAGAACAACATATTCAAGTGTTTACAACAGAATTGATAGTAGTCTCCACAGCACTTCACTGTACAGAAGGAAGGCAGAATGAATGGTGTGTTATTTGTACAGAGTCACAATCAGCTCTGGAAAGTTTAGAGAGTGGTGTATCCTAAGCAAGTCAACATATAGTAAATTCAATTTTACAAGTAGATTTCAGAATGAAAGAATTAGGAAGAAAGGGTTGTTTTCTGTGGGTCCCGGCACATGTTGAAGTGAAAGGGAATGAAGTAGTTGATAAACTGGCAAAGGAGGCATTAAAGCATCATGATATTGATATTAGAGTAAAGTTGATTAAAGCAGAAGTCAAGGGGATAAATGAAGCTGAAGTGAAAAAGCAGTGGCAGATGAAATGGGAAAATGAAACAAAGAGAAGGCATTTGCACAATATAAATGGAGAAAGGTAAGAATAATTAATAAAAAGATGTGATATTGACAAGATTGTGAATCTGACATTAAATCATAATCTGTATTAAATAGGGAAACATGAAACCAGTAATTGTGAAATGTGTGGATATTTGGAAACAGTGAATTATGTATTATTAGAGTGCACAACATATAACAGAGAGAGAATGAAATTAATCCAGTCATTAAAAGATGCTGGTATACTCACCTAAATAATTAGTTAGGTGATGGAATAACTTATATAATTCAAAGTGAAGTATTTCTTTTTTAACTGTCACAGGACTAGTGAACAATTTATGGATTTTTTTTAATTTTTATTAAGAAAAAGAAGGGGGGGGGGGGGGGGTTGTTTTATTTTGTTTGTGAATGAGCTTTCTCCAAGTTTTGCTCCACACTCCAATCCAGTAGGTGGCGATGAAGCACCTTACAGTTGTTTTTCCAACTGCCATTAAATCCAAAGAAGAATAGAAGAATTCTGCACTGGGGACTCCCTTGTGTTGATAACGAAAGCAAACTCGACAGAAAAATGGATTAAAAACTGTCATAAACATCACATTAAGGTAAGTTTATTATCAGCTTCTGATATAAGTTTGTATTATTCTAGATTTATTTCTCTCATTCATTATATTTTATCTGTAAACATAAACACCATTAATGGAGTTGTGACGCATGTAAAAGTGAATGAAGTTCATCTTCAGGATTATAATGATATCGAGCTCTAGAGATTCTGCTTTTAGTTGAGATTAATTTACTGACTCTTTACAGTCGGAAATACAGGCTAGCAGAGGAGGAAATAAAGGTTTACATGGAAAACACGAGCTTCTGTAGATCAGCTAACATGAGTCCAGCAGTGGATCGCCAGCGTTATTCCCAACACTGATCACCATAATGGATCAAAAACTATTCATGTACAAATTTACAGTGAATCAGTAGTAAATACTAAATCAACAATGCTTTAACTATGATTGTTGTAGTAAATCCACAGTAACTACATAACCCTGCTCTTACTACAGCACAGTAGTAAACCACAGTAACTACAAACATTACCATGTTTGTGTTAACTACACTGTGAACATGCACCCGGAGCAGTGGGCAACCATTGCTCCAGCGCCCGGGGAGCAATTGGGGGTTCGGTGCCTTGCTCAAGGGCACCTTAGTCTTGGTATTGAAGGTGGAAAGAGAGCTGTTCATTCACAATCCCCACCTTCAATCCCTGCCGGACCTGAGATTCGAACCCACAACCTTTGGATTACAAGTCTGGCTCTCTAACCATTAGGCCACGACTTCCCTTTACACAATACATAGCATTTCAAAGCAGCTTTACAGAAAATTAACATTTCAAGGTTACAGGCAAAAACATCCTTAAATCAGCCGGAGGTGACTGAGACTCACTGGAGAGCAAGAAAGTGATGCTCATGTGTCAATAACTCGATGATAAAATAACACAAGTCATGTGTTTAAAGTCATGTTCAGTTAAACAGACAAACATAATTAAAGGATATGTTTGCAGATTTTCAACCCACTCTGTATTGTCACAATGTGTGTAATGTAAATGAAGAATATTTGGATGAGTTTGGCTGACAGATAAATGAGGATTTCTCTCGTAACTAAGAGAAAGAGTAAACACTGTTTGTTCACATATATTACCATCACAGTAACAATACAAAGTGGCTTGAAAATCACCAAACTTTCGCTTCAAGGCAATGATTACAATGCATAATATCTGTCAGTTTTGTCACATTATTTAGCTTGTTTTGCTATTATCTGGTTTAATCACAATACATTTTTATTCCAGATCCCTTAGCAAGCATATTATTTGTCCTCATGATTCGGGGAACAGACACAGTAGGGGCTTTTGCACAGCATAGTTCTATGAACTAAGTTCTTGAACTAGCCAGCAGGGTAGTTCCTAGAGAACCAATTTTCTCCCTCGGGCCGTTTTCCTGGTTGCGTTCACGTTCACAGGAACTGTGGCCGACAGCATTCTTTTTGCGTGGCATTAACAAATGTCAAAAACTGGTGCAGAAGACGCTGTGAAAAGAGCTGTTTTTGTTGTGTGTCGTGGATTTCATGATAACGGAGATGGAATGTCAACGCACAATTTACGCGATTGCAAGAGCAAAAAGTTGGGCTAAGAGACTAAATTCTTTATGACAACTTGTTGCAGTGTTACATATCATCAAAGCTGAGAAAATAACACAACACTGCAGACAACAGGTAAATGCCGTTATCGCTGTTTTCCATGTTCGTGGAGTAAATATGTTTACATGGCTTTTTAAAAATGACGGCTAGCCGGTGTTTCACGTGCGTTTGACCAATCAGTGTACACTTATATCACTGAAGTAGGAGCTAATTTAGTTCCTCCAAACGGAGTTCCTGGAACTAAAACCATTCCTAGTTCCTGTGGTGCGAACATGCCAAAAAGTGGGTAGTTCCACAATTAGTTCAGGTACTATGAAAAGGTTCAAGTCAAGTCTGCTTTATTGTCAATTCTTCCACATGTACAGTACATACATACAGAGAATTGAAATTGCGTTACTCTCTGACCCTTGGTGCATACAGTTAACATTAAACACTGACAGTAGACGTTCAAATACAGATAAATACAGTTTAAACATATGTACATACAAACTATACAGATATACAAATGAGGACATTGTAGAAAAATAAAAAAAATAAAATAAAAAAGAGATAGATAAAGTGGCATAAGGCACATGGCAGATAGAGTGCAAACCAGTTAAATAAAACAAAACTGTGCAGATATATGTGTAGTGCAAAAAAAGAACAGTCTTTTATCAGACTGTCAGAAGAGGTAGTTTACAGACAATGCTGGATGAGGTAGAGATCAGTCCAGTGCTGCACAAAGTGACTGGTGCGGGTCACAGTTTGTAAGGGGGGGGGGGTGCAAGGTCCTGGGGCTGTGGGGAGTGGGGGGGGGGGTCGTAGTGTCAGAGTTCAGTGTTGCGTGGGGTAAAAGAGGGGAGGGGGGCAAGGACGGGAGGGAGTTCAGCTTCCTGACAGCCTGATGGATGAAGCTGTCCTTCAGTCTGCTGGTCCTCACCTGGAGACTCCGCAGTCTCCTCCCTGATGGCAGCAGACTGAAGAAGCTGTGTGTCGGGTGGGTGGGATCACCTGCAATGCTGAGGGCTTTGCGGGTGAGACGGGTGCTGTAGATGTCCTGGAGGGAGGGGAGAGAGACACCAACGATCTTCTCAGCTGCTCTCACTATCCGTTGAAGGGACTTGCGGCAGGACGCGTTGCAGGCGCCATACCACACAGTGATGCAGCTAGTCAGGATGCTCTCGATGGTGCCTCTGTTCCCGTGGTGTGAAAGGCCCTAGTCTCTATGGAATGGACTACAAATGCCACAGTATCATTTAACTCAGCGGCTCTCAGTTCCAGTCCTCGCGACCCCCACTCTGCACATTTTGTGTGTCTCTTATCTCTTCAGAGGTTTGTTCTATTCGACCGCAAGTGCCCTGCGAAGTGGACATCACAGGATATTCGGCCATGATTCCAGTTCAAAGCGAGCGTGTGTGTTCCATTCAGAGTGTGCGAGACGTGAATTGATTTACAGAGGTATATGATGTCTCTCTTCTCTAGTAAGTGTCGTCTGTGTGTGAAGACGCTGCAGCCATGGTGATGGCAGACAACACTGTTCATTTTTAACTTCATCAAAGAATTCTGAAAAACCCATAAAATACAAAACAGCGCAACTGTTGATAATCAGAAATGTTTCTTGAGCAACAAATCAGCAGCTCCCTGAACCTTCAAAACAGTTTTTATCGATATTTGTTTACCATGAAAGATCCAAACGCGTTTGAAGTGAAGCCACTTTAAATACATAATAGGTTAAATAAATTAGCCTACTTCCAATAACACATTGCCAAATTGCCAGTAAAACCTTTGCAAAACTGTCAAAACCGCTCACATAAAGGTGTGATTAAAAGCCATAGCTTTCATAAACAAGAGCTGGATCTATAGAGTTAGCCTACCTCTTCTGAAAACTGCTGAGATGCTAGCAGACTTTTTCAAAGACTCTAAACCATTTTTTATGAAGTAAATATTCAACAGAAGTGTGTCAGTTACATGTAAGGGAAGTATCAACAAAAGTTTTGTGCATTATTTGTGTGATTTTAGGGACTAAACTCACCAGAAAGCAGTGAAAACAGCAGCGACATATGGAGTTTTGCTGATGGCTACTCCCTCCGCTACTGTGTTTGAATGCGACTCCGCGTTTACATAAACATATAGAATTACAAAACTACATAAACAATTAAAAATATCATTACATTATCATTACATTTTGTAGTTCTATGACCCATTCATATATAGGTGCAAAATTTAGATTTGTATTTATTGTTATAGTTTAAGATTTTGTATTGTTGTTTGTACGAACCCGCAACCTTTTTAAAAACGTGCTTGCCGTATTTTTTTTACTGAACTTTGCTTTTGTTAAAAACTATTAATCCAGCGTCACTATTTTTATTTATTTATTTAGTACTTCAGATTCTTTAGAACTTAAAAAAATACATAAATACAAATTTATAAAACAAAGATATCGTGTAAGAGCTCAGTATAAACACTGGACTGTGGGTGGTCCGGCCGGGTAAAACTGCTGAATTTGTGCCACCCAAAAAATGCTAAAAATCACCAGGTCATTGTTGGCTGGGTCAGGTTTAGTGAGAGTTTGATTCTGACATAAAAATCTGTTTTCTGCTCTAACAGTTGCCTCTGTTAGTTCAGTTTCACCAATACATGACAATCATTACATGACAAGAGATGAAATGAAACACAATCAGCAGCACTGATTCAGAATGAATGTGTGACTCAGGTTTTCAAAAAATCTTCCTTATTAGTTTCTGGTGACATAAATCTAAAGGTCTGTGAAATATTTTAGCATTTTCATGTTTTTTATCCCCCTGAAGTATATTTATTATTTCCAGGCCAATTTTTTTTTAATGTTTAGGGTGTGATATCTCAAGCATTATAGAAATTACTTGATAATATAATATAGAAATAAGAGGCACCAGCACATTTTTTCACTTCAAAAAAATAATATGTATTAATATGATTACAGTGAAATTTGGGTGAAGATGATTTGTATTATTAATTGTTTTACTGATCTTGTTTGTTTGGTGAAAACATTGAAACTCATTGTGGAGGAAGAGCAGCTATCACACATTTGACAAATATAATGGGCTGCATTTGAGGTTTGAGGGGTTTTCAGCAGTGCTTCAACAATGAAACATCAGCTCTGAAAATAATCCTCATCAGATGTCATGATCAGTTAGTTGATATGTGTCAGTGACGTCACATTACAGCAGCAGAAACACATCAAGCTCTGAACAGATTGATGCTTTTCTCCTGCTGCTGAAGTCAAATATGTTCAGTAAGACACAAGAGCATCAGTGAGCTCAGATACTGACAATGCTCATGAGGATCACTCTACAGATCTTCTTCACTACAGTCAGTAAAGCATCACTTTATGCACATGGATTCAGAAGAAAAGGATCCTCCACAAACTGCTGCAGCTGCTGAGTCTGAAGCTGCACATTCTCTTCAATCTCATTGTGTGTGTAGTGTTAAGATGTGTTTTCACTGCAATACTGGAACAATAAGCAATGTCAAGTCAAGTCAGGTCACCTTTATTTATATAGCGCTTTTAACAATACAGATTGTGTCAAAGCACTTAACAGTATCAAGTTGGAGGATAGAGTGTCAGGAAAGTAAAATAATAAGATTAAACACTCAATTTTCAGTTAAGGGCATTTCATTATTGAATTCGGAGATGTCATTGTCTAGCTAAGTTTAGTTTAAATAGTGTCTGTGAAATCAAATTTACGATAATCACTAGAAATTAAGTGTCCCCAACTGAGCAAGCCAGAGGCGACAGCGGCAAGGAACCAAAACTCCATCGGTGACAGAACGGAGAAAAAAACCTTGGGAGAAACCAGGCTCAGTCGGGGGGCCATTTCTCCTCTGTCCAGACGACACAGCAGTTCAATTCCAACTGTGTCATTTGTTCTCTTATGTTTCCATATGCAGGTTTGAAGTCAGTTTGTCATTATGGAGAACAGAGAGAGCAGAGAGAGATCTTCAGCTCCTGATTACAGCTGTGTGTCTCTGAAGAGTGACGGATCCATGGGTCCTCCTCCTGACATCAGTAATGATCCAGTGACCTCTGACCCCAGGTGAGATATTATCCAGGAAAGTGAAAGAAATTGAGTGACTTGTGGCCAAGTATGGCAAGCCATACTCGAAATTTGTGCTCTGCATTTCACCCATCCAAGTGCACACACACACACACACACACACACACACACCGTAAATATCGGGTTAGATCTCTGTCACAATTCTGCATGTGAAAAATCATATTTTAAACACGCAAAGGTGCATTTTGCACACGTGCGTGTGGGTGAGCGGTTTGCTGATGTCAACATTGTGGATCAAGTGGCCCATGGTGGCGGTGGGGTTATGGTATGGGCAGGCGTATGTTATGGACAATGAACACAGGCGCATTTTATTGATGGCATTTTGAATGCAGAGAGATGCCATGACGAGATACTGAGGCCCATTGTTGTGCCATTCATCCACAACCATCACCTCATGTTGCAGCATGATAATGCACGGCCCCATGTTGCAAGGATCTGTACACAATTCCTGGAAGCTGAAAACATCCCAGTTCTTGCATGGCCAGCATAGTCACCGGACATGTAACCCATTGAGCATGTTTGGGATGCTCTGGATCGGCGTATATGACAGCGTGTTCCAGTTCCTGCCAATATCCAGCAACTTCGCACAGCCATTGAAGAGGAGTGGACCAACATTCCACAGGCCACAATCAACAACCTGCGAAGGAGATGTGTTGCACTGTGTTAGGCAAATGGTGGTCACACCAGATACTGACTGGTTTTCGGACCCCCCCGGACTCCCCCAATACAGTAAAACTGCACATTTTAGAGTGGCCTTTTATTGTGGCCAGCCTAAGGCACACCTGTGCAATAATCATGCTGTCTAATCAGCATCTTGATATGCCACACCTGTGAGGTGGATGGATTATCTCGGCAAAGGAGAAGTGCTCACTAACACAGATTTAGACAGATTTGTGAACAATATTTGAGAGAAATAGGCCTTTTGTGTACATAGAAAAAGTCTTAGATCTTTGAGTCCAGCTCATGAAAAATGGGGGCAAAAACAAAAGTGTTGCGTTTATAATTTTGTTCAGTGTATATACAGTACACATACATACATACATACACATATATATACATACATACACATATACATACATATACATACACATATATATATATATATATATATATATATATATATATACATACATACATACATACATACATATATACATATATATATATATATATATATATATATATACTAGGGGTGGCACGGTACACAGATATCACGGTTCGGTACGTACCTCTGTTCGGGGGTCACGGTTCGATACGATTTCGGTACAACAGAAAAAAAAAATCTACTATGCTCGGTTTCTTTTCATTTATTTTGAACAGTTAAGTACAGTAGTAATACTAAATATTATATTACATTATATATATAATCTGCAGTACCTATATACATACAAGGAATACATTCTTGAAATGTATTTGATTTAGTTTACAGATAAACAAGGTGAAAAAACAGTGCGACACGTAACATAGCCTATATATGATGAGTTTCAGTTCATTTTTGTGACAGGCTTAATTTGTTCACAGAAAGGAAACTCAAATGGCAGAAAGCAACATCCTATTTGTTTTCTTTATTTTATAAAAGTTTTCATTGTGAGTGTACACAAATAAAAGCAGACCTTTATACAGTGATGCATTATTAAGACGATAAGTGTCTAAAGTTGATTCTGCTGGTATAAGGAAACAGTTGAAGGGATCGCGTCACAGACACACAGACACACACACACACAAACACACACAAAAAACACATCAGTTCCAGTATTGCTAAAGTTGGTATTTCATCAAAATAAAATACAAACATCAGCGCACCCGCCTCTGTGTCACCGTTGGAACGCGACTGAAGTACAAAGCCTATAATTAACATAATAAATAATAGTTTAGCATTCAGATACGTTACATCGCAAATATGGAAATATTATGGAATATTTGGATTTGTGCCGAATGAGCGAGGTAGGATACATGAGCACAAAGCTCCATTTCACAAACAGTTGAGTGCACAAGCCTTTAAAGTATACTCCTTTGTCAGTCTATGTGAGAGACGCATTCAGAATCGGCACGTGGTCACTGTCTGGGGGCTTTGTCTTCAAGTGCGCAACTCGGCATTCGCTGTTCTTCTGCTGGCGGTTATCAAACAGCGTTGCATTGCTGCGGATGCCCCCTTCTGGATTGAGGGTGAATTGCCTGTATTCGTTGTAAGGCCTCATGCACCGAACCGAGAAGCCCGTACCGTGACGGTTCAGTATGAATACATGTATCGTGCCACCCCTTATATATACATATACATGTACATAAATACATATATATTTATTAGGGGTGT
Source organism: Schizothorax lantsangensis (assembly GCA_027422415.1). Classification (NCBI taxonomy): domain Eukaryota; kingdom Metazoa; phylum Chordata; class Actinopteri; order Cypriniformes; family Cyprinidae; genus Schizothorax; species Schizothorax lantsangensis. Next base: position 45,421,217 of record CM049841.1, read on the forward strand.
AACGGTATGCGCGTCGTGTACCGAACGGTTCACGGGCAAATTCCAAATGGAAGTGATCATCCTTATCCCCTTGGAGTGGGGACTTTGGAGTGAGCAGGGCACGTGCGTGCCATTATGTAGTCGTTTGGAATGCACTTGGCAAAGGGAGCGTAATTTCCTCATTATCTTCAGCTGTTACCTTGACAATGCAGCATGGTGTCTGTCAGCAGATTCGCTGATGGACACCAGCATATAAAAAACATTTTACATTTTAAAAAGTTTTATATATATAATTTTTTTTATATATTATATAGCATATTTTAAAAACTTTTAAAAATATAAAATGTATGTTTATTTGCAACAGTTATGCTAACAACAATAAAAATACATTTATGACATTAAAACAGCGACATCTGCTGACGGACAATGTGCTGCGTTGTCATGGGAACATCCCAGCTGAAGATAATGAGGAAATTACATCGCTCCCTTCACCAAGTGCATTCCAAAGACAACATAATGGCACGCACATGCCCTGCTCACTACAAAGTCCCCACTCCAAGGGGATAGGGATGATCACTTCCATTTGCAATTTGCCCGTGAACCGTTCGGTACACGATATTCGTACCGTTGCACCCCTAATACATATACACACACATATATATATATATATATATATATATATATATACACACACACACATTTTTTTATGTTTAGTCCACTTTAAATACTGATTAAAAGCCATCTCACTCTTTCATTGCCTCTCTCTGTGCTACAGGTTCTGTAACCTCAGATCTTCTGGGCTCAGTATTCATCCTCTACTGAAGTGTCAGTCTTGTGTGCATATAGCAGATCCAGATCAGTGGGTTCAGATTGAGCCATCGGTCTGTACGGATGAAGGATTGTCAAAGTTCAGGGTCAGCACCCGACAAGGCCGTTACGAGTGTGTCAGGACCAGGATGAGATGGGTCTGTGATTGTGACATCACTCTTCAGTATCAAACTGTAGACGGTCAGTTCCTCAACACAGAGCTGGAGAGACTGCAGTGCAACCGAATCGCTCCAGTGATGGACGTGACGGTGATATCAGGGAAAGTGAAGGAAGTTCATCTGCCACATTACATCTGTTTAGTAGAGTCTGAAGCATCCCTCAGAGATGCTGTGAAAGTCCTCAGTGTAAAAGATGAGGGAATAACCTTAGAATCTGTTCAGCTGACACGATTCCATGCCAAGATTGTCAAACCATCCTTCTCTATTAAAACATTAATTATAAGAAGCATAATGCGATGGGATGAACACTGCGATCTTCTTCTGTACATGCGCTCTAAAGCTCCTCTCATTCTACATGTCTACTTTTTTCCATTTGATGACTGTGCAAAAGAAAAAGTTGAGAAGATTGAAAAATCAAGTTATTCGATCTTGCATCCCAGACCTGACAGACCGTTTCAGATGAAAACGCCACACATTCTTGATGTTCCTGGTGCCTCTTCTATCCATCCCAAAGAAGGGATCACACTCCGAAGAGAAACTGACCCAAACTTCTTCAAGATCATCAAACGTCTGGAGAATGATCTTCAAATGACTCTTATCAGAGAGGAGGACAAGAAGATTGTCTGGACTGCAACGCTTGAGAAAGATGAACTTGATCAGATTCATCCACAGAGAGAGTAGCCACGTCTGAAGAGTGAGGCAGATAAGGCAAGACATTTTGGTAACAACTGGTCAGATCTCATTCAGAGAGTTAAAAATGTCCAGATCATTGCAGATAAACTTCTTCAGCAGCAGCTAATTCATGGGGAACAATATTCAGAAATCAAAGAGAGTTTAACCAGTCAGGAGGGCATGAGAAAGATCTGTGACATTGTGCGTAAACACAACGAAAGCTAAACTCATCTCAATTCTTCAGGAAGAGAAGCTTTTCCACTTTTAAACATCGGTCTGATTCTACATTTGGAGCTCAAGGAGCATCTTTTTAAACGTCTTCAAAACAGCCGCCTCAGACTGAAGGTTCATCCTCAAGATGAAAACAAGAAAAGGAATGCTTTATCAAAATATACTTCAGCAATTACAAAATATAAGTCTTTCAAAATATTAAGTGATGGAAACTTTACAAATAAATATTTTTTTTGTATGTCTAAGCACATGTTCTTCATGGCAGGTAAATCAGTTCACTATTAAAGCAAATTTAGAGCAAGATTTATATTTATCATTGTCTAACTGTGTACTTCATGCTTGCACATGCTTTTATACATCAGCAATTCACCAACATTTTGGGATATTTCAGGTTTTTAGTATCAGTTTTAGTTTAGTTGTTTTACAACATCAAGTTAAACTAAATAATGAAATGAAAATGAGGAATGTTGCCTTGGAAACTAGCTGAATTTAATATATTTTAATATTTTAACATTGTTTTTTTTTTCCAAGTAACAAAAGGTTTAATGTTTCAGTTTTAGTCTTAGTTAACTATAACAACCCTGAATAATTAATGTCTTATTCCTATCAGTCTAATATATGGTCTTTTTTTTGTTAACTTTACTTTGTTGTTTGAGAATTTTATATTTGGGGGGAAAACTAATTTTGGGGTTTTCCGTGATATTTGTCACTGTCAAACAGACTGGAAAACTTGGTAGGACTTTCTTGGACAGTCCTCAACTGGTATAGGTCATACTAAGAAGGGATTCTAAGTCTAAGTGGGCATCAATGATATACAGAGTCCCTCAAGGCTCACCTCTTGTTCAATCTGTAAATGTTCCCATTGAGCCAAAAAATGAGAAAGAACCAAATTGCCTATGCAGATGACACCCAAATTTACCTGGCCTTATCTCTGAATGACTCTATTGACTCATTGCATTTGGAAACAAAGATGAAGAATGCATACTTTGACTTCAAGGGGTCAAACAACTAAAATCAGGCCATACCTTAGTTTCAGTAATCATGTCAAAATAACTAAATCAGTATATTATCATCTCAAAAACACTGCAAGAATTAGATATTTTGTTTCCAATCAAGACTTGGAGAAACTTGTGCATGCCTTTATCACCACAGGGTGAACTATTGTAATGGTCTCCTTCCCAAAAACACAATTAGACAGCTGCGGCTCATACAGAACACTGAGCACAACCAGAAACCATTACTAGTTCCCTTGTTCATTACATGTTCATTAAACACTCATTGTGCTATGATCTCTTTACATTGCAGTTATGCTCACGGAGTATAACTCTAACAGACTACTCAGATCATTAGGATTAAGTCAGTTAAAAATACCATGGGTTCACTTAGCTAACAGCAGGAGAGTCTGCTGTTAGCTATTATGCCACTGGCTGTATGGTGACAGAGGAAGGCTGTGGTTATTTGTCTTCAGCTCTGAGTTCAAACTCCTCACACCTGAGAGAGCTGGAACGGAATAACAATGACCCACAAGATTCAGGAGTGAATCTGCTCTCTGGTGGAATGAAGAATCCAAAGGTCAGCTACAGATACTGAGGTATTAAGAACATATAAGAGAAAAAGTACAGTCAGCTGGTCATAATGTTGATGTGTGTTTGTAGATGATCTGTGTGTTTGTAGTTACTGAGACTGTTTTGATCCATCTGTAGGTTGTCTGGGTGTATGGTGATAGAGGAAGGCTGTGGTTATTTGTCTTCAGCTCTGAGTTCAAACCCCTCACACCTGAGAGAGCTGGAACTGAATAACAATGACCCACAAGATTAAGGAGTGAAGCTGCTCTCTGGTGGACTGAAGAGTCCAAACTGTCAGCTGCAGATACTGAGGTATTAAGAACATATAAGAGAAAAAGTAAACTCAGCCTGCCATAATGTTGATGTGTTTTTGTAGATGATCTGTATGTTTGTAGATAATGAGACTGTTTTGATCCATCTGTAGGATGTCTGGCTGTATGGTGAAAAAGAGGAAGGCTGTGGTTATTTGTCTTCAGCTCTGAGTTCAAACCCCTCACACCTGAGAGAGCTGGAACTGAATAACAATGACCCACAAGATTCAGGAGTGAATCTGCTCTCTGGTGGACTGAAGAGTCCAAACTGTCAGCTGCAGATACTGAGGTATTAAGAACATATAAGAGAAGAAGTAAAGTCAGCCTGCCATAATATTGATGTGTTTTTGTAGATGATGTGTGTGTTTGTAGATATTGAGACTGTTTTGATCCATCTGTAGGTTGTCTGGCTGTATGGTGATAGAGGAAGGCTGTGGTTATTTGTCTTCAGCTCTGAGTTCAAACCCCTCACACCTGAGAGAGCTGGAACTGAATAACAATGACCCACAAGATTAAGGAGTGAAGCTGCTCTCTGGTGGACTGAAGAGTCCAAAATGTCAGCTGCAGATACTGAGGTATTAAGAACATATAAGAGAAAAAGTGCAGTCAGCTGGCCATAATGTTGATGTGTGTTTGTAGATGATCTGTGTGTTTGTAATTAATGAGACTGTTTTGATCCATCTGTAGGTTGTCTGGCTGTATGGTGACAGAGGAAGGCTGTGGTTATTTGTGTTCAGCTCTGAGTTCAAACCCCTCACACCTGAGAGAGCTGGAACTGAATAACAATGACCCACAAGATTCAGGAGTGAATCTGCTCTCTGGTGGACTGAAGAGTCCAAACTGTCAGCTGCAGATACTGTGGTATTAAGAACATATACACTGCCCTTCAAAAGTTTGGAAACACCCCTGGCAAAGTGTGGTTTTGGACGATATCAGCATAAATCTTTATAATTTTTTGGTGCAAATACAGGTACATTAAAGTAACTTGACATTATCATTGAAGACCAGCAATAATAATTTTCATTTTGATTACATAATAATGGCAATATATACATGTCAAAGTCAGACATGCACCTTTGCCAGCTGAGATGCCTGGTTACTGGTTTAAACTCGGCCCAGGTTTTTAAAAGATTTTTGGGTCAGCACACCTTAATAGCTTCAACAATTGATTGCCAATTACGTTTAGAATACAATGAACCAATTAGAACACAATTTACTGTAGGTCAGATAGTTTACAAATATTACATTTAAAATGTAATTTTTTTTCTATGTATAAACTGTTTATGTAATAAAATATGTTTTCGTAGTTTGTGTTGTCACTTATCAGTGCAAAATTATCACAAATTAAAAAAGATTCATGCCAATATTGTCCAAAACCCCACTTTTCTAGGGCGTTTCTAAACTTTTGGAGGACAGTGTAAGAGAAAAAGTACAGTCAGCTGGTCATAATGTTGATGTGTGTTTGTAGATGATCTGTGTGTTTGTATTTAATGAGACTGTTTTGATCCATCTGTAGCTTGTCTGGCTGTATGGTGACAGAGGAAGGCTGTGGTTATTTGTCTTCAGCTCTGAGTTCAAACCCCTCACACCTGAGAGAGCTGGAACTGAATAACAATGACCCACAAGATTCAGGAGTGAAGCTTCTCTCTGGAGGACTGAAGAGTCCAAACTGTCAGCTGCAGATACTGAGGTATTAAGAACATATAAGAGAAAAAGTAAACTCAGCCTGCCATAATGTTGATGTGTTTTTGTAGATGATCTGTATGTTTGTAGATAATGAGACTGTTCTGATCCATCTGTAGGTTGTCTGGCTGTATGGTGACAGAGGAAGGCTGTGGTTATTTGTCTTCAGCTCTGAGTTCAAACCCCTCACACCTGAGAGAGCTGGAGCCTCTGCGCAGAAACCATCCTAAATTTGATCTTATGATCATCTCTCAAATATGCGTACGTGTGATTCATAGAATGAACGTACGTACAGAAAACGCACGTATGCGTCTCTTTCAGATGTGAAATCTATGAACCGCAAATGATCTTGAACTTGCATGCAACTGAATGGTTTCAGCTCTGCCTTGTAAACCACTCCTAATTAATATCATTAACATATAAAAGATCACCAATCATCATAATTTAGAACAGCGAGCTGCAAGAACAGCTTACATTTTCAAAAACCTGCAGTACTCCGACAAGAAAAAGTGTGTTCTCAATCTTTTACAAACACTACTAAAGAAAATATTTAGAACATCTCAATTACATTTATATTTATGCATTTAGCAGACACTTTTATCCAAAGCGACTTACATTGCATTCAAGTTACAGTTTTACATTTTATCAGCTCTTGCTTTCCCTGGGAATCGAAACCATGATCTTGGCGTTGCTAGCGCCATGCTCTACCATTTGAGCTACAGGAAAGCCACAATTAGTTTTTAAAACTAAAAACTTTTTTTAACGGGTTTTCTTTTTCCTGGAATAACCACTCCGGTAAATCCTGTGAAAGTGTAACAACCCAAATTCTGTTTATGACTTATGCTTATGAACAAAAATGTTTTAAATACATATTACACCTGGGTTTTGTGATGGAATCCTTGGTAATCTGTTTCCATTTAAATTGTTAAACTGCTTAATTTTTAGTGATCACATTTTAGCCTTGCTTACATTACTGCTGAAGTCCAGGGGCCTTATTTATAAAATGCTGCATAGAAACCATCCTACATTTGATCTAAAATGATTTATTTAAATGTTCAAAAACCATGTGTACACCTCTCTTCCAGATGTGAAATCTATAAATAGTGTGCGGCTGAATGCTTTCAGATCTCCGCCTTGTAAATCTTCACTAATTCATATTATTAACATAAAATAGACCACCAGTCCATGTCCAAATCCTTTACTTGAGAATGACGAGCAGCAAGAACTGTTTTGATTTTCAAATATTTGCAGTGCTCTGATTCTCCCACAAGGAGAAGTGCGTATGTCTGTTGAGAGACTGATGTGCTGCTAAGCATTTTTACACATCAAAGGTGTTTTTATAAATCTGAACGTTGGCATGGATTTTAGCGTACATTCAAATCTGTGCTTACGTATGTTTTATAAATGAGAACCAAAGTCATTAAATTGGCAACACTATAACACTGCTCCCCAGCATCGCTCATTGCAAATAGAGAAGATAATGTGTAATTAATGTCACACCAGTATTTTATATTGCACACACCATACTGAACTCTACTGTGTGAAGAAAGAATAGGAAAGAATATGCAGAATAGGAAATAAAACTAATCTAGTAATAAAAAGAGATAATTAAAATATTTTTAATATAGAATTTAATGTGTGAAACTGACAACCAGGATAACAAGCATGTATTGATTTATCTTACTCTTTAATCAATACAGAGTTTACATTACATTTGTTACAGTTTGAGTTCTCCTGGAGTAACCTGATCTTCAGTGTGTTGATCTTCATGGATCACGCTTTGCAGGGTTCAGTCTGTCTCTCTCACATATGCAAACAAAAACCCTTGTATTTATAACTATTACTTATTGAGATGCTTTTGAGATTTAGCATTTCATTGTTGAATCTTTAACATCATATGATCAAGTCAGATGTGACCACAGCAATCCAGATTGATTTATTCACCAATTTCAGACAGAAATAGTTCATGTCAGTTCATGAAAAGTGCAGAAACTCTTTAAATACACGACAGACCGAGACAGGAAGTACAGAGATGATGTCATCAGTGCAGCAGCTGCAGTATCGTCATGGTAACGGCCAATAGGAGCAGCTGCAGACAGACAGGTGACCAGACTCTCGATCCAGCAGCTGCAGAGAGACACACAGATGTTGAGATGTGAGCTCTGTATCAGCAGATAAACATTTACAGAAGATGAATGGACTCTACAGCTAAACTCGACCTATGAGGATTTGTCTCAGTCTCTTCACTGTTTTCTCTAGCAGTGGTTTTATAGGTTCAAAACTATTGTACATTAAATACTTTTTTCCATTTCTGTCCTCTAAAAATTCAGTATCATCATATTTATGTAACATCTGTTGTATAACAAGTGAACAAAATAAAACTAAATATGTAAAGGTATAACAAAGCATAATAACATGGTTATTTCACTTCATTTTCATTACTTGAATTAAAATAAAAGGTAACTTAAATGAAAACTTAAAGGTGACATATCATGAAAATCTGACTTTTTCCATGTTTAAGTGCTATAACCAGGTCCCTAGTGCATCTACCAACACAGTTACTGGGTTAATCTTTTTCACATTTTCTGTTTTGGTAAGCCTTTCTCTGCATGCTTGTGAAAAAACCAACGAGTCAGATTTCACTCCTTCTGTGAATAGTAAAGGGATCTCATTATAATATTACCGCCCCTTATTCTGCACATTTTGAGGTGTACCAGACAACGGTGTACCAGTTCTAAGGCCATGGCGAAAGTTCAAGCAAAGCATCTCTCTTTGGCTGCACAAACGAGCACAGAACACTGTTTAGAGTCCCAACCTCAGAGGAGACAAGAGAGCAGTGGATTTATTAAATAATTTACTGTGTATTACGCTGCTGCCACACAGATCTAATAAACATGCAATTTCTTTCCCTTCACTGACCCTAACCCTACCTTCACAGACATAACTGACTTTTTTTTTATAATTCTTGTGTTTTAAACATAATTGTGTGTATTTGACAGTTTAAGTGCAATAAGACATGAAAGAGAGCTTAGTTTAGTGCTCACATGCTGTGTGACAGACGCTTTCTGTGTGTTCGCTTCGGATGTGTGCCCTGAGAAAACTGTATAACAGAAGTTTAAACTAATATGGCTTCATTATAGACATTATAATCAAAACCAAACATGTTTTTTGGCAGAGTATCTGAGACACAAGCTGTAAAGGCACAGCTCTATTCTGGAAAAGGGGACGGGGAGCAGCAGCTCATTTGCATTTAAAGAGACGTGCACTAAAACAGCATGTTTCTGTTTCCACTCAAAATAGGCATTTTCAAACTGATATAATGAATTATATGTGGGGTGTTTTGAGCTGAAACTTCACAGACACATTCTGGGGACACCTGAGACTTACATTACACATTGTAAAAAGGGGCATGATAGGTCTCCTTCAAATGTTTTATTTCAGGTGGTTGCTAAAGCATAATTTCTCATTTTCATTTAGTTTAACAATGTACAAAAATAAACTAAAACAAACTGAAATAAAAAGAAAACTACTGACATTTAAAAACAACAAAATCAACAAATTGACAAACTTTAACTAAAATTGAAATTAAAGCAGAAAATATAAAAAAAATCTAATTCAAAATATTAACAAAAACTATAATAGTTTCTCAGTGATAGCAAAATAACACTGGTTTATAATTAACATTGATTTAAACTGAATTTTTTGAAAATGTCTGTTTGAAGCTAGTCATATATGTTTTAATGTTATAAATGTATTATGCAATTTATTGTTCTTAATATTTGTTGTCAAAACAATGGTTCTATATTTTTGCTGTTTTGTGAAATGTTTTGTGCTCTGTGATTGTGTTACTATTTATGTTTTGGTGAAACTCACTGTTTAACGGTTGCTGTAGCTAGTGTGTGTTTATGAACAGGATCAAGTATGAGGAATAGATTTTAGTGTATAAATAGTGGTTTGTTCATGTTCTATAGAGAGGTTGATTTGACTGTGACAACTAGCCCCGGTATCTCCTCTCATGATCTCTCAGAAGCTCAGTGTGTGGCTGGTACCTGTGGTGCTGGTCTGGGCTGACGGTGCTTTAGTGCTGCTGCTGCTGGTAGTGGTGGTGCTGACAGTGGTTTCTGTGACGGTGGAGTTCCTGCCACCCGTCAGACCGATCTGCAACGTGTCCAGATCCGACTGCAGCTGAAGCCTGATCCACTCCTGTATCTGTGCTGCACTTTCATATGTCTTCAGATCAGGCACATTCACACCCAACAGACTCTTCACCTCAGGCACGATCAGCACCTGCACAAACACACACAGCAGCGGAATCACCATTCATGAACATAACACACCTACAGATGAGGACGAGCAGGCCGTTAGCTGGAGAGAAAAACCCATGAACACCACTGAAATGGACTGAGTTCAGAGTCTGTTCTCACATGTGTAAATGTGTAATTGAAATTAATAATTGTCAGGAGACTCACGTTGATGACGCTCTGCTTCAGACTCATGAATGTGAGCACATCCATGTTCACACTGGAGTTCACAAGAGTACGAATGAACGTCACATCAGCTCCACCTGCAAACCAACACACACACACACAGAGAAGATCAGCCTGACAGCAGCAGTGTGATGCATATGTGTGTCTTTGAGTGTGTGTGTTGTTACCGAGGTAGTTCTGCAGCAGCTGGTATGTCGTGATGCTGACAGTGTTTGTACTGCGTGTGTTTGTAGCGTTGAACGAGTTCTGAGCGATACTGAACAGAACCGACTTCTTCTCTGAGCTACAGCTGGTCAAAGAGAGAGCAGAAGCTCGCCTGCAAACACACACACACAAACATACGTTTAGTTTCTAAATCTTAAAAACACACAGACACAAACTTGTCTATATGGAGATGTACTTCTATTATTTCCATATAGAGCTAGTTATAAATATTACAATCTAACCCTGACAGAAAACCTCCAGCAATTTTTTTTAATAAAACTTTTTAAAAATGAGGACGTCCCCAAAATGAGGTATTGAGAGATTTTGTTCAGTTTAGCTCAAAGTTGTGAGCACAAATTAGTCCCCAAGGCATGGTTAAATTGGTGTGTGTGTGTGTGTGTACTCACTCCACGCTGGCAGCCGTGATGCTGTTCAGCACACTCATGTTCAGTGCACACAGGTTCGTTCCTCCCAGAGTGTTCAGCTCGTTAGTGCCGAGAGTGTTTCCATTCACACTCAGATACTTACTGACCAGCAGCTGGACCTGAGAGAGACACACACATCAGCACACTGAAGTACTGTACACTCACTCACTCACTCACACACTCACACTCTCTCTTTCTCTCACACACACACACAGTACCATCTCCGCGTCCCAGTCTCCGTTGCGTTGGTTCATCAGAGACGAGAGCGTGTCGATCTTTGTCACGTTCCACTTTCTGACATCATCGGGTGTGGCCGCACGGGAGGCGGAGCCTAAAACCTGCAGCACCCCATCAGACAGTCCGCCCGGATACACCTGAGGGGCGGGACACACACACGTCTCTATGGCAACACTGTGATTGACAGCAGGTACAGCAGTGTTCAAGAGTGTATTTTACCTGGTTGAGTTTGTCCAGGACAATCCGCTGGTAGCTCCTTTCATAAACTCTATCGGTCACGGCCTCCAGGTTGTCCTTCAGTGTTTGGATGCTCAAACAGGCGTTAAACTGCGGCACGTCATACGCAAACGGAAACATGTCACTGTACACCTGAGCCTGCAGGATCTGTCCCACAGTGCATGCTGTTTCTACAGGAGACGAGAGAGACACACGAATACAGCTTCAAATATATCATACATGCTCATTTAATGAAATAAAAAACAAAATGTATCAAGGTTTCCACAAAAATATTGGGCGGTTTTCAACATTGCTTATAATCAGCAATGTTTCTTGAGCAGCAAATCAGCATATTAAAATGATTTCTGAAGAATCATGTGACACTGAAGACTAGGGCTGTCACGATTAATCAATCTCTGGAATTGATTCTGAGCTTAGTTTTTAATTCTAGGCTAGTTTTTAACCGAACACTCAAATGCTCACAAAGAAGAGCGCTTGTGTGTTTGGCTGAGTAATGGAAGTGGTTAAATGTACTTGCACCTTAACTCTTATGCTTTTATGATGCAGAATTAATGAAAACACAGCCCACTGTGAACTCTCTTGTAATTCACTCCAACCTTTTCAAACTTTATGAATGATTATTTTAGGTTGAATTGGTGTGTGTGTGTGTGTGTGTGTCAGGAGCTGGAAGCAAGCAGAATACAGCTGTTTCTAAAGCACGCAGTGCCATCTGCTGTTAAAAACTAAGCTCAGAATCGATGCAAGAGAGAATCACGATGCACTCTGAAAAATCACAGAATCGATCCACGAATAGATTTATCGTGACCCTACTGAAGACTGGAGTAATGATGCTGAAAATTCAGATTTGATCACAGCAATAAATTACATTTTGACAGATATTCACATAAAAAACAGCGGTTTTAAATTGTAATATTTCACTGTTTTTACTGTATTCTTGATCAGTTAAATGCAGCCTTAGTGAGCAGAAGAGACTCTTTCAGAAACATTAAAACATCTCACCGACCCCGAACATTAGTGTAATAGCGGTTCTGTGGTGTTTCTGCAGTGATTCTCACCAGCGGATCTCTTGATTTTGACTCGTGAGATTTTGTTGACCTCGTTCATCATGCTGAGGATCTTCGTCTCTGAAGCTTTATCATTCTTCCTCAGGTCACGAATGAAGGTCTTCAGAAACCTCTGCTTGTTGGCCTGACAAACACATACAGACAGAGATTTATGGCTGGCACACACACACACACACACACACACACAAACACACAAACACACACACATGCACACTCTCTCACACACACACACACACACACACACACACACACACACACACACACACACACACTCACTCACACAGACACAAACACACACACATGCACACTCTCTCTCACACACACACACACACTCTCTCACACAGACACACACACACACTCTCTCTCTCTCACACACACACACACACACACTCTCACACAGACACACACACACACAACACACACACTCTCACTCTCACACACACACACACACACACACACTCTCACACACACACACACACACACAGACACACAGACACTCACAAACACACACACTCTCACACAGTCACACACACACACACACAGATGCACACTCTCTCTCACACACACACACACACACATACACACTCTCTCACACAGACACTGACAAACACACACACACAGCCCCGTGTTCCAGTCACTGGAGCGGTTCCTGTGGTCGCACCTGTGTGAATTTGCTCCAGATGTTGGCGGTGAGGTACAGCGGCAGGAGGCCCAGGTTCTCCAGCGTGGTTCTGTCCCAGCCGTCTGAGGGTCTGAGAGGAAGGTCTGGTGTCAGTCTGAGCTCATGTAACGCACAGGAGATCAGTGTGACATACGTGTGTGAGTGAGTTTGTACCCGTAGCTGGTGTTTCCTCCCAGCAGGACGCTCTCCAGCGCAGAGATCTGCTGAGCCGATAGATTCACACACTGCTTGAGTTTCTCCAGCACATATGAGTCCGAGCTCTGGATGTAATCACTGCTCAGAAAACAACACATGCTGCCCAAAACATCGAGCTGATCCCGAATGATCCTGAATCCTGAGATTCCCTGAAACAGACCAAACACCACAGCAGATGATTTATAAACATCAGCATCTGTCAAACATGACCAGACAAACACTTCCTTTGTCCTGAAAACCTTTTTCATCTAATTGGAGTTGTTTTGTTTCATTGACAAATACACTCAAAAATATATAGGCCCAAATTTAATATTCATACATTTGAATTGCATATGAACTTTCTGTCCATTTAGATAACATAATTTCAACAAAAACAAACTAATAAACTTTGTGATGCATATTTGTCAGTCATAACATTGTTTTGATATACTTTTTATATTTTCTGTTTATGTTTTTAAGTAAAATTTTAATAGGCTTAGTTTAAATTTTTGTTTTAGCTAATGATAAACCATACATAAATATCGAACATAAATAAATTTGTTGGTCTGATTGCTTCTATTGTCCTCATTTGTAAGTCGCTTTGGATAAATGCGTCTGCTAAATGACTAAATGTAAAACAGGTCGGCTATCTGTACTAGTACAACCCAAATTCCGCAAATGATGGGACGTTTTTTTAAATTTGAATAAAAAGAAAACTAAAAGACTTTCAAATCACATGAGCCAATATTTTATTCACAATAGAACATAGAGAACATAACAAATGTTTAAACGGAGAAATTTTACACTTTTATGCACAAAATGAGCTCATTTCAAATTTGATGCCTGCTACAGGTCTCAAAATAGTTGGGACGGGGGCATGTTTACCATGGTGTAGCATCTCCTCTTCTTTTCAAAACAGTTTGAAGATGTCTGGGCATCGAGGTTATGAGTTTCTGGAGTTCTGGTGTTGGAATTTGGTCCCATTCTTGCCTGATATATGTTTCCAGCTGCTGAAGAGTTCGTGGTCGTCTTTGACATATTTTTCGTTTAATGATGCACCAAATGTTCTCTACAGGTGAAAGATCTGGACTGCAGGCCAATTCAGCACTGGACTCTTCTACTACGAAGCCATGCTGTTGTAATAACTGCAGTATGTGGTTTCACATTGTCCTGCTTAAATACACATCGTCTCAGGGTCTGCTCTCCCCTCTCTGCAGGACATCTACATCAAACGCTGCAGAAGCAGAGCTGTCAAAATCACCAAGGACTCAAATCACCCTGGAAACTGTCTATTCACTCTGCTGCCATCTGGTAAGCGCTTGCGCTGCCTGATGGCAAAAACTGAGAGACTCAGGAGGAGCTTCTTCCCCCAGGCCATCAGACTCCTGAATTCAAACTGAACTGAACTCAGCCTCTTAACATCATGACGACTTCACTCACTAATCACTCACAATCAGTAATATACACTCATTATCATCTACCTCATACCGACAGTGTCATTTGCACACAATACTGTCATTTGCACACAACACTTTCTGTATCTTGATATCTTATCATATTTTATATTTATTCTTTTTGTGATTGCTGCTCATGTCACCATGTTCAACCTGTTTGCACATTCCCCCTCCCGTACAGTCATGCTTATCTTAATATTTAATTCTACAGCATACTGTCATGCACATTCTCTTATACTTTATATTTTATATTCTGTGCTTTATATCTTATTTTTTATTCATTTTATTTTATGCATACTTCCCTTGTGTTGTATTCTACAATATTAGCACTGTCCATGCAGCGGACCTGATTCACATTTCACTGCTGGTTATACAATCTCTGTATAGTCGTGTATGTGACAAATAAAACTTGAAACTTGAAACTTGGTCTGGAGGGGAGCATATGTTGCTCTAAAACCTTTATATACCTTTCAGCATTCATAGTGCCTTCCAAAACATGTAAGCTGCCCATACCGTATGCACTAATGCACCCCATACCATCAGAGATGCTGGCTTTTGAACTGAACGCTGATAACACGATGGAAGGTCTCCCTCCTCTTTAGCCCGGAGGACACACCGTCTGTGATTTCCAACAAGAATGTCAAATTTGGACTCGTCTGACCATAGAACACTTTTCCACTTTGAAACAGTCCATTTTAAATGAGCCTTGGCCCACAGGACACGACGGCGCTTCTGGACCATGTTCACAAATGGTTTCCTTTTTGCATGATAGAGCTTTAGTTGGCATCTGCAGATGGCACAGGCGGATTGTGTTTACTGACAGTGGTTTCTGGAAGTATTCCTGAGCACATTTAGTAATGTCAATGACAGAATCGTACCGATGAGTGATGCAGTGTCGTCTGAGGGCCATGGGCACCCAACCAAGGTCTTCGGCCTTTTCCCTTACACACAGAGATTTCTCCAGTTTCTCTGAATCTTTTGATGATGTTATGCACTGTAGACGATGAGATTTGCAAATCCTTTAAAAAGAACGTTCCTCAACATCAAATTGCAAAGTATTCCACAATCTTTTTACGCACTCTTTCACAGATTGGAGAGCCTCTGCCCATCTTTACTTCTGAGAGACTCTGCCTCTCTAAGACATCCCTTTTATGTTACAGACCTGATGTCAATTAACTTAATTAGTTGCTAGATGTTCTCCCAGCCGAATGTTTTCAAAATGTATTGTATTTTCAGCCCTTTGTTGCCCCAGCGTGAAAGTGCTGTAACAGACTTTTTTTGCAGTTGCCACCTGTAGCAGCGCATCAAATGTCTGAACATGAGCTCAATTTAGTGGATAAAAGTGTAAAATTTCTCTTAAAAGTCCTCGTTAAACAATTTCGTTAAGACCTGGGTCTCTCTTTATAGGATCTCTAAATTGTGAATTAAATATAGGAGCAACTGGCTTATGTGATGTTGAAAGTCAAAATTTTAGTTTGTCATTTTATTCAAATTTAAAAATTTAGTGGATCTCCAACATTGCCGGAACATTGCCGGAATTCGGGTTGTGCCAATAAACTGTGAAAAAAAAATGTAATTTATATATTTATCAATAGATTCGATTTATTTTTAATCTCATACATTTTAACACTTAACAATAAAGTCCCATAAGTTAACATTTGTTAATGCATTAACTAACCATGAGCAGTGCATTTGTAACTGTTCATAGTTAGCTCAGCTGAAGTCCATTAAAAGATACAACTTTTGATTTTAATAAAAGTTTTAATATTACTAAATGTTAAAATTAACATGAACTAAGATTAATAAATGCTTTGGAAGTATTTTTCATAGTTAGTTAATGTTAACTACTGCAGTACGCTAAAGTCAGTCTAATCGCAGCTAGTCATATTTTAACCGTGTTTGTACTTTTTTTTACCAAAAAAGTTTAAATGAAAATGATTATTTAAATAAAATCAAACAGTCAATAATAAACTACAGCATAATGTTTTGAGTGCAGAAATCTGACCTGTTTCATTAAAATGTGGCTGACCAACATGCACCGTATTAAGCTCAATTAGTTTGTTAAAAAATGCACATACAAATGCACAGGAATTGTATATGCATTTCAAATACAGAAATGTTCAATTTAAGAATTTAAATGTTCAAATCTTTTTCTTAGTGCATAAATGAATATAAAAACTTTGTTGTGATTACCAAACAGTCCCTGGCGTTGTTGAACAGCATCTGCTCCTTGAAGGACAGTGTGCTGGACAGAACAGAGAAGTTGGCCGTTCCCAGAGAGGAGAAATACGAGCGGCACAAAGATCTGTCAATCAATGAGTAGCTGAAACACAGACAAACAAACACATGACGATCTTCATGAACTCCGTGTCCCTGAGACTGACAGCATGAGTGTGTGTTTGTGCTTTCAGACACACTTGTAATAGATGAGCACTTCAGCAGGATACTGGGAGAAGGCAGCGAGATCGGCGCTCTTGATGTAGTGATACATGCAGGTCAGCTGAAGGAGAAACACACACACACACGAACACGCTCACGCTCATCACATTGATTCTCCTGCACATCTCAGCTCATCATCAAATCTGTGTCAATTACTCAATAAGATATTAAACTTACTATATTCAAAGATGCAAACCATCCTATTAATTCTACTGTATTATATTTGATGCATTAAATTCAAGATGATCATGCTCAAAATTTGCTGTTAAACATGTTTAACACAATCTACTCCATGTCTTCTGTCATATGATTGATAGTTTAAAGGATTTTTTATCAAGAAAAAGCTCTTTTAGTGTAATTGTACAAATGTTTCACGTATCTTTCTGCTGTCAAATCTTGACTGATTTTTATCTAGTAAACAACAGAATAACTTTAATTTTGTTAGTAATATTCCAAGATCAACACATGCTTTATTTACTGCTCTCAGTGTCACTTTCTATCCTGTCCTTGTGCTAAAGATCTTTAAACTAATTAAAGCCACTTCCTGAATGACATCATCCTCCAGGAAATGACATGATTTTGGAGGGAAACAGACATCAGCGGATCAATGGATCTGATGGATTCGGTGATGTTTTGTGGATGTTGAATTTTAAAATACCAGCATGGGAAAATGATACTGGTCAATATTTTTCTTGTGTAAATGAAGAAGCTGAAGGGTTTGATGCGGACCAGAGCAGATTTATCAAAGTCTATTCTTTTATAAAGGTTTCATGAGGTTCTGCAGAACATGAAGGAGCGTCTTAATTTGAATGACAGTGGTTTGTAAAACATGCATCATAAGCCTGTGAATGATAGTGTGCTTGTTCACCTGTGACTCCTGCAGGACAAGCGTCTGATTGGCTCGTTGTTTGCAGCCGCGGATCAGATTCATGACTTTACTAGAGCTGAAGCTCTGGATTCGTGAACAGGTGAAGCCCTGCAGCACCTGGAAAGACATGCTACACACACACACACACACGTTAACATGGTCAAAACTACAACAACATCTAATCTGACTAATAAAACTCTTCACTCACTCATCTGGGTTGCTGAACTGCGCAGCGACGGTTTCAAAGATCAAAACGGCCTGAGAGGAAGAGAAATTCAACCATGTCATTATTATTATTTAACATATAATTATGACATTTGGGCTTATTATTTAACATTAACGCCTGCCGCACCTGCTCGTGTTTCCATTTCTTCTGGTTGACCATCTGCGCAGCCGCAGATGATGACGACACACCCACCAGGAAGACACGTGGGATTTCTGTGGCCATGAGGTCAGGAACATTTGTGATGACGCTGTCGGATGAGCTGCTGACAGAGATGATCTAAAGAGAGACAGAGAGAGAGAGATGTCACGAGACGAAGCTGAGATGCACCGGAGACGTGTGAATGTCAGCAAGAGTTACCTGGCTGACGATGGTCTGCTGGACGATAACAGGTGCGCCGATGACGTTGGTCACGAACAATTCAGATTTAATTGCCTCAAGGAAGATATTTCCTGAGATTAGGCTGAAGATTGATGTCTGAACACCGATGATCAGCGAACCCAAGTTCTGCAGACTGTCCACACTATTAATCTGCCACAGACACACGTGTGTGTTAGTACATCTAAAACTATACAACAGACATAAGCGAGTCAAACTGTATAAATGAGTCAATGAATAACTGGTTTGTTCAAGAATACTGATTCATTCAAGAATGAAATGAGCAACTGTCTTTCTATTCAATTAATCATTTATTCAACTAATTTGTTCAACAACAGTGATTCAATCAGGACTGAAACAACTGACAGTCTTTATGAATAAATTACTGATTCAACAACATGTTCAACAACACTAATATATTTCAGGAAGAAAATTATTTATGATTCAGAGAATCTCTCATTCAAACAATTTGTTCAACAACACTGAGTCAATAAGGACTGAAATAAGTGACTGTGTTTATGAATTAATCATTGATTCAACAATATGTTCAACAACACTTCAGGAAGAAAAGTCTTCATGATTCAATGAATCTTTGATTCAAACAATTTATTCAACAACACTGATTCATTCAGGAATGAAGCAACAACTGTGTTTATGAATTAATCACTAATATGTTCAACACTATTAAAGGGATAGTTCACCCAAAAATTAAAATTCTGTCATTAATTACTCACCCTCATGTCGTTCCAAACCTGTAAGACCTTCGTTCATCTTCAGAACACAAATTAAGATATTTTTGATGCATTCCGAGAGCTCTCTGACCCTCCATAGACAGCAAGGGTCCTTACACGATCAAGGCTCAGAAACGTAGCAAGGAGATCGGTAAAATTATCCATGTGACATCAGGGGTTCAACCATAATTTTACAAAGCTACAAGAATACTTTTTGTGCGCAAAGAAAACAAAAATAACGACTTTATTCAACAATTTGTCTCCTCCGCATCACCCTATAGCACCGTACATGGATACACTGTTTACATAGTTTACACTTTGATCTGAATGTAAACAACGTATCCGTGTACATACGTTGTATTTTCTTAATTTGTGTTCCGAAGATGAACGGAGGTCTTACAGGTTTGCAACGACATGAGGGTGAGTAATTAATGACAGAATTTTCATTTTTGGGTGAACTATCCCTTTAATACATTTCAGGAAGAAAAGTCTTTATGATTCAGTGAATCTTTGATTCAAATGATTTGTTCAACAACACTGATTCATTTAGGAATGAAACAAGTGACTGTCTTTAAGAGTGAGTCAATGAATCTTTGATTCAAGCCATTCGTTCAACAACACTGATTCACTCAAGAATGAAGCAGCACTACTGTGTGTTCCTGAGAGGCACATGACGTGTGATTCGGTGGGCTTTGAGAGGTGTTGGTGGTGTGTACCTGGTAAACTCCAGATGACAGCAGGGTCTGGATGATCATCATGGCCTGATCGAGGTTCCAGCCCTCAACAAGGCTGAGCACAGAGAGCGCATCAAGCAGCACGTTCCCTCCGGCGCCGCTGATCTGAGCCGTGCTCAAACCCATGGATGACTGACCCAGAGCCTCGATGGCGTTCACCGTCAGAACCTCCGCGTTACTGGCCAGAGCCGCCGACACCTGCACACACACACACACGGGTTTAGCTCAGAGCTGATTTCTGCTGACATAAACACACTTGAGCACACCTGTACGTACTTCAGGTAGGACGTCGGTGCAGTTCTGATGGATGCTGGATGAGATGTTCTTCAGCTGCTCTGGACTCAGCTGAAGGAAGGAGCTCACAGGAGCCAAGCAGCGGAACTTCAGAGGAAGACTATGAATGAACACAAGCAAACGTTAACCAGCGTGGGTTGGTTTACTGGTCTAAACTGATCTAAGTTAGTTTAGATGGTCCAACAGACAAGTGGCCGAAACCATCAAACCAAACCAGACTTTTCAGCAGGGGAATTTTTCAAATGATAAGGATTTCCTGTAAAGGACTGCCAAACTTCAGACAAAACAACAAAAGTGTGTTATGTGAGATTTAAACTAGCCTTGGTTTGATGAGAGCGGCTCATGATGGATTTAAATGACTTTTCATGTACATTCTGAAAAATGAAGGTTATTTATTGACATTGTTGGTTCCATGAAGAACCTTTAATATCCAATGGAATCTTTCCATCGCACAAAAGATACTTTATAATGGAAAAGGGTTCTGAAACTACACTTCAGACTAAGAAAAAATGGCTCTACTAAGAGCTGGTGACAGAAAGGTTCTTTGGGAAACCCAAATGGTTCTTCTTTATGGCATCACTGTGAGATCATCCTTTTGAAACCTTCAGTTTTAAGAGTGTAGTTTAGTAAGATGCGATTAAGGCTGATTATTGGGAGTGTTGTTGGCATCTCTCACTAGTAGGCACTGAAGGACGGATTAATCTCGAACAGCAGAGTCACATAGTACTCCAAGACGCCATCAGGAACACTGATCTGACCGAAGAGCTGCAGGTTCTCCAGGTTCACTGTGAACGGCTGAAAAACAAACACGCTTTTGAGTTTGGAATGGGTGTGAGTAGAAGATGAACGGATACAAACAACAGAAAACAGATCTGAGTTCTTCAAGTTGACACACCTTAATCAAGCCAAACTGGAGGAGGTCGTCCAGTGTTGATGAAGCTCAAGAAGACAGAGATGTAGTCTGCGAACCAGGCGGTGGAGTTGAGATCGGGGTTGGAGGTGTTATAGCATTTCGGAGTTGAAGCTGAAGCTGAGAACACAAAGACAAACGTGGCTCATCATCAGACAAATGCTCGTTATCCCTGCACAGCAGAATCAATCATGCAGTCAGTTAAAATGACTCACAGGAGTTGAGGTAGACCAGGATGGTGTTGTAGATGTCCCTCTGAGAAAACTCCGCTGCGGTGTAGTTGTATGTAGCCATCGCTGAAACACTAAACAGAGAAGCACACAGAATCTGCCATCAATAGATGTCTTTAGAGGAAAACTAGTTACATTGAGCAGCTTGTGTTGAGCCTCAATATGATTCTAGCAAAATTTAAGAACAAACTGACGTGACACCATTTTGAACAATATCAGGCCAAAACAAAGTTGATTTAGAGTTTGTTTCTGGAGTTTCAAGAACAAAGTATTTACGCTACTGAAACACATAGTAGTAAAAGGTACAGTCACATTAACCATAGCTCTTAGAAATCGGGGCGTTTCATGTTGGTCATTCAAAATCACCTACGGAAAGCTGCTTGTTTTGAAAGGGACTTCTGTGTGAGCTGTGCGTCATACATTACTACACAACTGAGAATAGACAATGGACTTTCTTGTCTGCAAAATCTCTCCAGAATTTCTGTAATGTGACTGTTCTTTAGGCTTGTATTTGTTGATTCACAATGTAATGTGGAAAACGTGCTACTCACAACTTCTTGAAGGGGAGACAGGAGGCGTTTCGCATGACGTCTGGAGCGATGAACTGTGAGGTGAGGAGAGGCAGGTACTGAACGAGTCGAAGATCAAACCACTGATTCACCTCAGACTGGCTTTCCACCTTCAGAACTTGAGGCCAGACGCAGGACAACACCTGCCGGGCCAAACCGTCGGGCAACAGTGGCTCCTGAGGGACACAGAGACACTTCTTCATTTACTGCAAGTTAGGACTGTGAACCTGTGCTGCTTTGGCCACTTCACAGTAAATGAGAGTAATTCAGGAGCTGCTAAACAAGCCGAGCGGCTAATATATGATTATTATATTATCGGATTTAAATCTAGAGGGTCATTGCATTAGTTTATGAGCAAAAGATGTCCGTACCGTCTGTAAGTATTGGGGCGTCTTTGGGTAAATTCTGAAAAGTGGGCAGATTTGGGTCACATCATCCACAGCATTGGGCCGGTTCAGGAGACTGCTGACCTCCGCTGGAGACACCGACTCCATCAGCTGTGAGACAACATGCACGTCAAACAACAGCAGAACTTTCAATACGAAGAGTTAAAGGTGCGCTTAGTGATCTGGTTGTTCTCCAAAGCTACAGTTCAACCTATTGACTCCCATTGCCCACAATAGCATTCAGAGGCTCCCCTTTAATCATCTTCCAGATCCATGGTTGAGAACCACTGATTTAAAGAAATGACTATAATCTTCAACAACTGACTCGTTCACGGACTCTATATTGGATCAGTAATCGGCAGATGGAGGGGGTGTGACGTCTCTGACCTCTGGCACGCGAGCCGGCGGCATCAACGACAGGAAGGTGGTCAGATTGGGGAACTGGAAACTCATGAAGGAGGAGGTCAGGAAAGCGTAGTAGCTCTGGTTAGCATAGCAGCGCAGCGGGGCGGGGCCTGTGGAGATAGAGGGATGATGGGTGAGTGGATGGAGGGATGACACATGAATAGATGGATGGATGGATGGATGGACACCTGAGAGAGAGCCGAGGATCAGCTGGTAGATCTGATCTTGTGTCGCGGGCTGGAAGGTGGAGCTGGACGAGTTCAACAGCTGGACCCTGGAAGAGCAAACAGCAGTGAGCATGCAGACGGGTTGTGTGTGTGTGTGTGTGAGTCTCCTGTGAGGGCTAAGTTTAGGTGTAGGGTAGGTGTAGGGCAATAGCACATACAGTTTGTACAGTATAAAAACCATTACGCCTATGGGATGTCCCCACTTTTCACAAAAACAAACATGTGAGTGTGTGTGTGTGTGTGTGTGTGTTAGTGAGTCTTACGCCTGCTGGCTGATGGGACAGGGTCGCTGCTGGACAACGCTGAAGTAGGACGTCACGTGTTGGACAGGTGATGTTGGCTACGAAGGAAGGCAGTATGTTCAGGATCCAGATCTGCAGAGCAGCGTCTGGTAAGGTGGTCAGATTGGCTCTGTCAAACACCTGCTGCAGAAACGCCTCCTGCACGGGGGACGGGAGAACCACGCCCTGCGTCTAACAGACACAGACCACAGCCAGTCAGAACACAGACACACCTCAGACGGCCAATCAGAACACAGACACACCTCAGACAGCCAATCACAACACAGATACTCCACAAATGGCCAATCAGAACTCAGATGCTCCACAAATGGCCAATCAGAACATAGATACACCTCTGATGACCAATCAGAACTAGGACTGAAACTAAAGATTATTTTGATAATCAATTAATTGGACTATTGTTTCTTTGAATAATCAATTAATTGGTTATTCCACATCCATGCAGCGCAAAGGAGCCATCAGAACTAGGACTTCAAATGAATGATTCTTTTTGAAACGATTAATCAGACAGTTGTTTCTGTGAATAATCAATTTAGTGAGCAAAAGGCCAAATTTTACTTATTCCACATTTATGCACCACAAACTAACAATTATTTTGAGAATTGATTAATCGACTAGTTGCGTCTGTGAATAATCTATTAATTGGATAAAAAAGCCAGATTTTCTTTTCTTTATTTTATTGGGGGAAACATGTAATTCCACATTCATACAGCACAAATGGCGATTATGACGTTTCTTTTTGATAATTGATTAATCGGCCAATTGGAACCCAGATACACCACATGCAGCCAATTAGGGAGAAGAGCAGAGCATCTGAGCTGTGACTGGCTGAGAGTATGTTGATGAATAGTATGTGTTAGGGGTGTGTGTGTGGGTGTGTCACCTGTAGCGTAGCGGAGAGTGATGAGAAGAACACAGTGAACTGAGTGTCCGGCACATAGAGCAGCAGATTGTTGACTGCAGCGGTGCTGGACAGGAATCCAGGAGAGCTGGACACCTCCACTAACTGCTTCAAGCTCAGCAGACCCAGAGTGTCCAACTGCACAAACACACAGAGGAACACGTCAACACATGCATCTGTACACACTACGTGTGTGTGTGTGTGTGTGTGTGTGTGTGTGTGTGTGTGTGTGTGTGTGTGTGTGTGTGTGTGTGCGTGTTCGTACCACACTGAAGCTGGGGTTGAGTGTCTGTAGGTCAGTGACTGTGGTGAGAACAGAGAAACGTCCAAAGCTGTTGATCAGCCAATCACCGCTGCTCTGAGAGACGTCCACACACCCTAAACACAGAGCAACACAACTGAGCATTTGCTACAGAACCTGTGTGTTTGTGTTCATTTCTGTGTGTGTGTGTGTGTCCAACCTGCAGTGCTGTTCTGAGAGAGGAAGACTTTGATGAAGTCAACGTAGACATTAGCTTGTGTGTCGTTGGACATGACGTCAAAACTCTGACTGAAGCTCTCGACACTGTGAAAGAGACCAAACCTCAGAGCTGCTTCAGCATATGTGTTTGCGCGCATGTGTGTGTGTTTGTGTGTGTGTGTGTGTGTGTGAAACTCACACGCTCCTGTAGGTGTCACAGCTGAAGTCTCTGGTGGACAGACAGGACAGGAACGTCTCGGAGGCGTGGGGTAAAAATGGGCGGAGCCTGGAGTTAAACCAGAGCTGGATGAACAAATCATCTCTCAGATTGGTGGAGCTGAAGGAGCTCAGAGTGACCTCTCCAATCACATTCAAGAATGACACTGCGGGGTGGGACTTATTCAGCCTCTGATGGAAAAACACAGTTCAATGTTACGTTCTTGTATCCTGCACTGCGTATAAGCGGACAGCGGTGAGTGTGTTGTCGTGTACCGTGTTGGAGAGCAGGTCGAGCGCTGGACCCAGCACAGGGTTGACCTTCTGCGTGAAGAGCTTCCACGTCTCCTCGGACACGTTCTCATTCCTGCTGAGACCGCATGACAACACCGTCGCCAGGTCCTGTGAGCTCAGATCTGTCAACTGAACACACACACACACTAGACACATGTTTCCAGAGACTGGGTGTGTGTGTTCACACGTCTGTGTGCGGTGTGTTTCACGTACCTCTGCACAAGCGTACTGTGTGATGCTGAATTCACAGAGCCGACTGCCATCATGAGACGAGCCGAGATACACCGACAGAGCAGAGCTGAAACACACACAAACACACACTTATGAGTATGACAGAAACACCTCAACCAGCCAATCAGAACACTGATACTCCACACATAGCCAATCAGACTTAGTGCGGAAACTAGTGATTATTTTGATAATAAATTAATCAGCTTATCATTTCTTTAAATAATCAACTGAAAGTTTGTCTGTTTGAGATCTAAAATCATATTGAAGGTGTTTTCACCTGTTGGTGCTCCCACACACTGTAGTTTCTGAGAGAGAGAGAGAGAGAGAGAGAGAGAGAGAGAGAGAGAGAGTCAGCTCACATAGCGCATGATTAATGACCAAACTAACCAATCAGAGACGATCACTAACCGTTCACTGGTGTGATGCCACACTGGAGGAAGACAGAAGAGACACACGTGAGCATCACTTGAGCTTACATCATCAGCATACTTTTAAAAACACTACTTATTATGCAAATAATACAATTCCAATAAAATTCTCAAGTGCAAAGGGAATGTAATATTTTCAGACTCTTACCTGCAGGTTATTTCCAGTTAAATGAAAATGCATTACAGTTTAAAATTCTATAAAATGCACTATTTTTTTTGACCCACTTAAGTACATCTTTATACAGCATGTAGTTTAATTATTACTTTCACTGTCTTTGAAATATGGGTAAAGTACTGCTGAATTTATGATCAACTAAATACTCTTTAATGTAATTTTGTATATCATGTATTTAAATATAGTTGTAATGATGAAGTAGTTATTAAATAACACAAAAATTTTAATCAAGTACTTTACATGTGCTCTAGTATGTTAGTCAACACATCAAAATAAATTTAGCGATACTTCTTTAAAGCATCACTAAAGATTATTAAACCATGTTTGGAAATGCTCTTTTAAATGTACTGAAAGTTTGTTTACAAATTAAAAGTTTAAAAGTGTACTTAAGTGCACAGCATAAATGTACACCCCCTCTAATACTTAACAAATTCAGAAATACTCTTTACTTAGAAATGTTAGGGTTCTTTGGATATAATGTCAACAAGCCTGCTCGAAATTACCAAAGAAGAATGTCAAAATCAGCAAAATAAGATTTTCTTTAAGTATAAAATGTTGTGTTGCAAAAATGTACACCCTTGAAAGTTTAAAAAAAATTTTAAGTTTTTTAAATAGATATTGAACTTTTAAGATCTGAAGTACACTACAACTGCACAATCAATACACTTAAGCGCATGTCTTTTTCCCCAGGGCACCTTCAACACTCACCTGTCCACTGGTGCTCACACAACCTGAGACACAGAGAGAGAGAGACACTCATGATCCAAAAGTCCAAAATGTTCTGGTGTTGCTAGAGGAGGAGTGTGAGAAGTGTGTGTGACGTGTGTGTAAAGCTCTTATAGAGGGATGAATGAGTGCTTAAGTTGTGCTTTAACGCTGTCAAACACACACTACTGTGTGATGGAATACAAAAACTAACGAAGATTCCCTCCCCTCATTCCCTGATAGGGCATTTTTTCAGAAAGAAGATATTCATTCTCCCAAGGTGAAAATCTCTGGACATGTATTTCTCACTTAATGCCTGCGGTGGGGGATTCAGAGACGTGAGCAAAACTCTGAAGAATTTAAGAGCTCCTCCAGATTAAACAGGACAGATACTCCTCAGAAGAAGGGTCACTATACTTAAAGTTCTGGAGGACTCTAAGTACAGATCCAATTAAATCTAGGGTGTACTCATTTCTGGCATTTAAACTAAATTGCTAATTTACTTATCTTACAGAAAATGTTGGCATATATTTTGTTGTTTTTATTAAGTATATGTTTAATACATCAATTTTGATCTTTCCATGATTATATTTGTGATCATTAAGAAAATACATATTTTATATTTATTCAGAGGGGGTGTACTCATTTATGGTGCACTGTATGTGTGTCGAGAAATATAGTCATGATAGTGTCTTTCTTTAAGTACAGTTTTTTTGTTTTTTAAATAGACTTTTAAGATCTGAAGTACACTACAACTGCACAATCAATACACTTAAGCGCATGTCTTTTTCCCCAGGGCACCTTCAACACTCACCTGTCCGCTGGAGCTCACACAACCTGAGACACAGAGAGAGAGAGACACTCATGAGTGAGTGTGTGTGTGTGTGCATCTTAAAACAAACGTCATAACGTTCATGATAGTGAAAGTGCTCTGGTCTCACCCTGCGGCACGTTCTGAAGAAGAGCTGATTTACTCCTCAGAATCACTGACTCCAGATCCACCGGCACGCTCACATGATCCAGCTGAAACTACGACGAAGGACAGACGCGTGCAGGAGAGATTCGTTGAAACCTCAGAGCATGACGAGACTCAGAGCTGAAGACGTGCAACACCTCTGTCAGAAAGAAACACATCCGGGGTCAATGGTGGGACAGCAATGAGAAACAGATGCAAAAATGCACTGAAAAACTCCTTTACCGTCTTTGATGACTCCAGCATGATGGGAAGCGTGGAGACGATCCTCTCTTTCTGTGGAGACGCGGTCAGGTGATCGAACACGGCGTTAATGACCACACTTTTCTCTGGAAGACCAGGAACATCATCAAACATCAGGCCGACCAGCTGCTCTGGAGAGAGATAGAGCAGGCCGCTCATCTGGAAACAGAGAAGAAAGCAAGTTAAAACTCTTCTACACTTCAAGAACACTTGCTCTTGTTTTCCAGCAAAATATCTTGAGAAGCAAAACTGTGGAAGATACTTTCCTGTTCTGAGACAATCTAGAATAAAATTTATTGTGTTAAAGTCTGCATTCAAGCTAAATTCACCTCATTTTCTAAATGCAGATCTTATTGTGAACAATTTGTCTGTACATGTTTATTTTCTTAAAAATACAGTATTGTTTAAATCAGAATGTCATAACTGGATCTTCCAGTGAAACGTCAGATTTCTCCAATCATTTAAAATCCACTTAAGCTCCGCCCCTTTCTTACAATCTACAGGTGCATCTCAATAAATTAGAATGTCGTGGAAAAGTTCATTTATTTCAGTAATTCAACTCAAATTGTGAAACTCGTGTATTAAATAAATTCAATGCACACAGACTGAAGTAGTTTAAGTCTTTGGTTCTTTTAATTGTGATGATTTAGGCTCACATTTAACACAAACCCACCAATTCACTATCTCAACAAATTAGAATACTTCATAAGACCAATAAAAAAACATTTTTAGTGAATTGTTGGCCTTCTGGAAAGTATGTTAATTTACTGTATATGTACTCAATACTTGGTAGGGGCTCCTTTTGCTTTAATTACTGCCTCAATTCGGCGTGGCAGGGAGGTGATCAGTTTGTGGCACTGCTGAGGTGGTATGGAAGCCCAGGTTTCTTTGACAGTGGCCTTCAGCTCATCTGCATTGTTGGGTCTGGTGTCTCTCATCTTCCTCTTGACAATACCCCATAGATTCTCTATGATTCTCTATGGGGTTCAGGTCAGGCGAGTTTGCTGGCCAATCAAGCACAGTAACACCATGGTCATTGAATCAGCTTTTGGTACTTTTGGCAGTGTGGGCAGGTGCCAAGTCCTGCTGGAAAATGAAATCAGCATCTCCATAAAGCTTGTCAGCAGAAGGAAGCATGGAAGTGCTTTAAAATTTCCTGGTAGATGGCTGCGTTGACTGTGGACTTCAGAAAACACAGTGGACCAACACCAGCAGATAACATGGCAGCCCAAATCATCACTGACTGTGGAAACTTCACACTGGACTTCAAGCAACATGGATTCTGTGCCTCTCCACTCTTCCTCCAGACTCTGGGACCTTGATTTACAAATGAAATGCAAAATTTACTTTCATCTGAAAAGATGACTTTGGACCACTGAGTTCTTTTTCTCCACAGCCCAGGTAAGACGCTTCTGACGTTGTCTCTGGTTCAGAAGTGGCTTGGTAGCCCTTTTCCTGAAGACGTCTGAGCGTGGTGACTCTTGATGCACTGACTCCAGCTTCAGTCCACTCTTTGTGAAGCTCTCACAAGTGTTTAAATCAGCTTTGCTTGACAGTATTCTCAAGCTTGCAGTCATCCCTGTTGCTTGTGCACCTTTTCCTGCCCAAATTCTTCCTTCCAGTCAACTTTGCATTCAATATGCTTTGATACAGCAC
Source organism: Schizothorax lantsangensis (assembly GCA_027422415.1). NCBI lineage: Eukaryota > Metazoa > Chordata > Actinopteri > Cypriniformes > Cyprinidae > Schizothorax > Schizothorax lantsangensis. Next base: position 45,450,586 of record CM049841.1, read on the forward strand.
TCTGTAAACAGCCACACCTTTCAGTAATGACCCTCTGTGACTTACCCTCTTTGTGGAGGGCATGAATGTTCATCTTCTGGATCATTGCCAACTCAGCAGTCTTCTCCATTATTGTGGTTTCAAAGAACAAGAGAGACCCTGAATTTATACTGTAGAGATGGTCATTAATTGAAACTCAAATGTAAATATTCTAATATTTTGAGATACTGATTTTTGAATTTCATGAGCTGTAAGCTCTAATCATCAAAATTAAAACAAAAAAACGTTTGAAATGTTTTACTTTACATGCAATGAATCTAAAATATATGAAAGTTTCACTTTTTGAAATAACTTACAAGAAAAAATGAACTTTTTCACGACATTCTAATTCATTGAGATGCACCTGTACTGCATGCTTGTGTTCAGATCCACCTACATTTTGGAGAGCCAAGCCCACATCTAAACACGCAATCAGCAACTGATGCACTGAATCAAGCCCCGCCTTAAACTCCGCCCCGCAAGCTCATCTAAGCTTGAGAGCCACGCCCACTTCTCAACATGCAATCAGCAACTGATGCACTGAATCAAGCCCCGCCTTAAACTCCGCCCCACAAGCTCATCTAAGTTTGAGAGCCACGCCCACTTCTCAACATGCAATCAGCAACTGATGCATAGAATCAAGCCCCGCCTTAAACTCCGCCCCTGCAAGCTCATGCTCATCTAAGTTTAAAAGCCACGCCCACATCAATGTATCAGTTTATGCTTATAAAAAGAAAATCGGCTCAGTATCTTATTCAGTTTTGCTTCTCAGGTAACTGTCCCATGTTGACTGTTTGTGCTGTAAATGTGTTTTAGTGACTGTACCGGGTTGAACTGTGGGTTGAGCGAGATCAGCTGATTCAGAGGAACGAGAGCAGAGAACTGGCCGAAGTTACTGATAAGCCACTGAGAGCTGTCGTTGGACACACACGCTGCACCTGAACACACACACATCACAGCAATACAGTGTTATTAATGAGCTGATCTGACCCGGACAGAGGAACGACACACAGAGGAGCGTCTGATCAGTACCTGCTCTCGAGAGGAACGGGACGATGAATTCTGACACGGTTGTTCGGCGCTGAAAGTCAGTCATATGGACAAATCCTGCATCGAATGCTCCAACCCTTCATCACACACACACACATACATACATATGTCAATATCATATCACTCAGACTCCAAAACTAACCTGATTCATACACTGCTCACTCAGTATTTTTGACTTGTTTTAAATATTTAAACAGAAAGTGAGTAAGTTTTGGGCCGTTTACACTGTCTGGAAGCTCTGGCAGCTGAAGTTCTGGCTGCGCAGACACTGCATGAAGGTTCCGGATGCCCTCGGCAGGAACGGCCGCAGGTGTTCATCGAGCCACTGAGCGACGGCGCTCTCATCCGTGAGTCTGTCCAGCCGAAGCTCCCTCAGGACGTCCAGAACCACTGACGCAGAGCTGCTGCTCCACCACACCGACTATACACAGAAGATCATCAGCACCAGCAATAGAATCAAACACCGTTATACAGAAGGGTTCAACATACAATCTCTGTTCATGATTCAGAATGAATAAATGCAGGATTTCTGTGCACAGTTCTATTTACAGTCACTTTTGAAGCAGTGATAACAACATGTTCTATAGACTGAGTGATTCTGAATCTGTTATTTTAATGTCATGGATATACTATTAAAGTTTTTAGTAATATTTTGAATTCGTTTTTATTTTTAGAGTTTTGGTTTTCCTTTTAATTTCAGTTTAGAAAAGTTTAGTATTTGTTGTGTTTAAATAATTTTTATTGTTTTTTTTATACATTTAGCATTTAGAGACGTTTTTATCCAAAGCGACTTACAGTGCATTCAGGCTATACATGTTTTATCACTATGTGTGTTCCCTGGGAATCAAACCCACAACATTTTGCGCTGCTAACGCAATGCTCTACCACTGAGCCACAGGAACACTTATATATTGTTATTCATTTTTATTTTTATTTATTTTACTACTTCAAGTAAAACTAAAATAAAATGTCATCCTATCAACTACAGTAGGTAAAATAAAATATTATTTTTATCTTACCTTATTTCAATTTTATTTTTTTGTTGGATTTTAAAGTTTTCGTATTTTATTTTAAGTTTATTTGAGATAATTTTAGTTATTTTACTACCTCAAGTTAAACTTAAAAAAATTTTGCTTTGGCAACTACATGAAATATATATGCATTTTTTTATATTTTATTTCAGTTAACATTTATTTTATTTCAAGCAACAAACGTGTGCTTGGTGACACTTTACAAGGTTCCATGAACGATCAAAGAAAAGCATTTATTAATCTTAGTTATTGTTAATCTCAGTATTCACTAATACATTTTTAAAAACAAATGTTGGATCTTTTAATATTATTACCTGAACTAACAATGAACAGCTGCAAAGAAAATCAATAAATATTGTAACAAATATATTGCTCGTTGTTAGTTAATGTTATGAAATGAACTAACTACAGTTAACTAATGGGACCTTATTGTAAAATGCTACCATGTTTTTTGTGGTTTTAGATTTAGGTGTAGTTAACTATAATAACCGTGTTCTGAATGAGAAGCGGACACAGACAGGAATGAGTCCATCTTGTACCTGGTTGGAGAGCTGGATGAGGGCGACGTCCAGCAGGTGTGAGACTCTGGTCAGGAAGAGTTTCCAGCTCTCAGCAGAGCTCATATCATCCACAGACAGATGGAAGTCCAGTAGTGTGACCAGATACTCCACACTCACATTCAGCACCTGAACACACGTGAACACACCTGTTTACACCACCGTTTCACGCCTGATCATAGAGCTGCATTCTGGGAAAAAGACTCATGTGTGATTACCGGGGCACACGCATGTGCTGCGATACTGAAGCCACACAACAGTCCATCGTTCAAGCACTGCTGTGATGCAGAACTGGACAGAGAGGACATAGTTAGACAGAGCTGAGAAAAACAAAACAGGAAAATGAAGCAGAAATCAAAGCTTTATGCTACCTGTCCACTCCACTGCACACCCGAGTCTCTGAAACACACACAACAGACACATTACTGCACACTCACACATGATCATGAAATGATTGCAGCACTTTTGCTTTGGATAAAAGCATCTGCTAAAAGTGTAAATGTAAATGTTGAACAGGAATCACTGAATACCGTTGAATGGAGTCACGGGACACTGCAGAAGGAAAAGACAAATGCAGCGTGAAATGTACAGAACAGACATAAAAAAGTGTTGATTAGGATTTGAAATAACAAACATACCTCAGTCACGACTGGGAGAAGAGGACAGTCTGTGAGAAAGTCAAAAACAGCATTAATAAGGAACACGGGAAAAGAAGATAACGGCTGACAGAACACAGATGATACGCCGCTGACCTGCAGGAGCTGTGCGGCTGAACTTATAAACGCTCGTCCAGATGACGGGCTCCAGATCACCCGCTCCTGACCTCAAGATCTGCTCCAGCCTCGTGAAGCTGATTCACAGCAGAACAGAAACAGTCAAGAAGATGTGCTCATTAATGCAACTGAATCTGATGGTTATTAATAAACAAACACTTACATTATCTGATTGGTTTGACAGCTGAGTGGGCTCTAGAAAAGAAAACCAGTAGAAATCATATATATTTCAGAAGAATATAACTGTAAGCAGCAATAACAGGACTGAGCGCAGGAGAACAAACATTATAACAAGCATGAATGAAAGCTTAATAGCACACTATGATGCTACAATAGGATCAATGAATGATGTTTGTTTGCAATATTGAAAAAAAACACCTAAAAAATGTGAAATCCGGTGTAATTTAATGGATCATTCAATACGTCGTTGGATCAAACGATAAAATTGGTAACTTTGAGCTGTATTTCCACTATAGAATTTAAGATACAGACCCCACATTTGGCTTAATAGATGTTAAGACTCTCTTAATTGAAGGTGCCAAATTTCAACTTCTTAATATATACATAGTGCTAGAGACTGCCAAAGACTTCCAGCCTTATCTCTGAAATAATTCTCACCGTTGTGGAGAAAATATACAGGAGCTCAAGAACATCAGGAAGTCCTCGTTTCACAGGAGACACAAGCAGATGATCAAAGACTCTATTGATGACGACATTCTGTGGCACACCAGGCTGAGTGTTAACAATCAGTCCAACCACCTGCTCTGGAGAGAGATTGTCCAGATTCTCCAGCTAAAGACACACAGAAGAACAAGAGAATATCAGTGAAGGGTAGAGTGTTGTTTGTGTTATTTTGGCAATTCTCCTTTGATGAAATCACATGTGAAGATGTGAAGACATACGGGATTAAAGAGTCCGTTGATGGAGAGCAGATCTGTGAGAGACACAAACTGAGAGAACGGGCCAAAGTTCTTCTGTAGCCACTCAGCGCTGTTGTTAGCAGTCGACACACAGCCCAAATCTGACAAACAACACACACAGTGAAATCACCTTCATGAACTCCAGAACCTCCACATGAAGCCTGAAACATCAGGGAACCTCCACCTCACCTGTTGTGTTTCTTCTGAGGAAGGGCAGGATGAAGAAGTCCACCATGTTTCTTCCTTGGGTCTCATTGACAAGTGGGACCTCTGAAAGACTGAGAAATGGTTGAGAATAAAGTTAAACAAGCATCTTAACAGCTCCTGATAGTCCTGAGCTATTGTTGAGGAAATGCTTCTCTTACATGTGCTGGTAAGTTTGGCAGCTGAGGTTTTTGCTGCTAGTGCACTGCAGGAGGGATGGTGACACAAACGGTAAAAACGGCTTCAGATTTTGAGTGAACAACATGCTGATGAAAGTGACGTCACTCCATTGGTCAGGACTGATGCGGTCCAGTCTCAGCTCTCCAATCACATCCAGAACTTGGGACATGACATCACCTCTGATTGGCTGAGACTGATGATGTAATGAGGAGGAATTACTGTCATATTCACAGTAACTCTTCCAGTGAACACTAGAGGACAGATGTGCAAGACTTATTTACCATATTTGCTGCTGTGCTGGAGAAGATGATGAGGGCTCTGTCCAGAACATCATTTGCTTTGGTGAAAAGCAGTTTCCAGATCTCCTTGGAGTAACTGCTGCTGCTGGATAGTTGACACTTCAAGAGTGCAGCCAGGTTTTCAGCAGTGAGGCCTGTGATCTACAAACACAGAAGATTTTGTCAGTGGACATCGACGTTCAGGAAACATTATGGTGATTCCAGAAACTGCTGCACATTTGGAGGGATGTAGATTCTTAGATGATCATCAACATCAGCTCATTTGAACTGAGTTTTCTCTTCATGGTCTTCTTACCGAAGAGCAAGCGTACTGCTGCAGGTCCACACTACAGGGGGCGCTCACGAGTCCAGCGGACAGGAGAGTCTCGTTACTGTGGAAGACATCAGAAGTTAATGAGCACTTCCTGTCTGACAGATGATGTCACAGTGTCAAAGTGGAGAAAAGAGTGTTTGCTCGTACCTGTTGACTCCTGAACAAACTCTGGTAGCTGTTAAATCCATCAGAAAACATTGATTAGTGCTAATGGATCTCATTTATTACAATACAACACCAGTGAATAAAAATTTTACAATCAAAAATGTTAAGAGAAAATAATAGAAGTTGAAACATGACAAACAAAACTTGCTCCAATTTGTTGATGGATTAATTCAATTTCTTGTTGGCTACATGATAACAGGAAGTCATTACCGTTTTCCCAAGTCATATGATCCCCAGATTTATATAACAAATAATCACCACATGGCAAGGTTCCTATGTTCCCAGGGTTAGAGTTGAGGATCGATTAACAAAGGAACATTGGGTTAATCATGGGAACACTGAACCCAGGGAACATACAAAGGCTCCTGGTCACAGCAGTTGGCAGCGACCAGTGAATCTCTTTGAGGCTTGAGTCTCTTTCAACACTCTTTAGTCTTAAAGTCCCTCTGAATAAATGTAATGCCCTTAACTGAAAATTGAGTGTTTAATCTTATTATTATACATTACTGACACTCTATCCTCCAACTTGATACTGTTAAGTGCTTTAACACAATCTGTATTGTTAAAAGCGCTATATAAATAAAGTTGACTTGAACAATGTCTAATGCTGAGCAAATCTTGTTTTAATTCTCTCCGATTTCCTTTCCCAAAATCTACTAGTCTTGTAAACTACTGGGATTTGCCTTTTACTAATATAGAAAGGATAATTAATGGATTTGAGAACATGTTCAAGCTATTTATTGGCTTCAGTTTGCTTGTCCAACAAGCTACATGCGTTTAGCATTGTTTTGATGGAAGAACTGAAGGTGTGAGGACACCTGTTGTATTGGTTAGTGTAGTTATTATTATTTGTCTGGATGGGCTGTAGGCCTGCCTGTAGATCTGTAGGAACAGCAGCTGTCAATACAGTACGCTCAATAGAGAGGAAATCTGAGCAACACTGGGCTCAGTGCTTATGGATGTTGGCTAATGCAAGGATTCAGATTCAGTTTATCACAGCATTCATTCAGACTCAGTTACACATGCTGATTGGTTCAACATCTCAAACAGATGTAATGTAGAAATGCACTTACCATTCACAGGTGTGATCAAACACTGCAACAGAAGATAAAAGATAGAACAAAATAAAGGACACAATGTAAAACATTTTTTTTAGTCTCTGTATGTTTTGAGTTTTGTAAAAAGGTATTGAAGAGTGAATGATAGTGAGGAATCATGTAGAACTGAACAAGATTGAGAACGAACTGATGTTAAAAACAAACTCTTACTGTTGGAGGTTCAGGAAGTGAGCAGTCTGAAAATAAGACAAACATTAATTCATTAATTCCAGAAGCTGTAATGAGAAACATGTTGATCTTCTAGATGAGTCGACAGTGAGAGATGATGAAGATCAATAATCACCTCTTGCTCCATTCTGCTTGAGTTCTCCAGTTATGTGGAAGACCAGAGTCTCCATCTCTGTTGGCAGGAAAGGTAAAGCCTGAAACAGCCTCTGAAATCTGAGAGAGAAACACAGAATTATAGCAGATCTCAGCACAAGAGACACCAAAGACTCAGTATCATGTTATCAAACACACTTACATCAGTATGTAGGAGCTGCATGGAATAATGGTCTGTAGAAACACAAACAAGCGTCAGTGCCGTCATCACATACATGATTCATCAGACTCTCTTATTTGACCACTGCACATTTACTTTACAATCTCATTTAAGACAATCCACATGCAAAAGAAAAACCCTGGTGCATCAGACTAGGGTTTGACGGAGAGACATTGAGAACAAATGTGTAAATTTCACCTTCTGTGAGATAAAGAGCAGGTTTTGAAGAACATCAGGAAGTCCTCGTTTCACAGGAGACTCCAGCAGATGATCAAACACCGTATTGATGATGACTTCCTTCTCTGGAAGACCAGGCAGATTATCAGCCATCAGTCCAGCAACCTGCTTTGGAGTGAGATTGTCCAGATTCTCCAACTAAAGAAACACAGAAGAACAAGAGAATATCAGTGAAGGGTAGAGTGTTGTTGGTGTTATTTTGGCAATCTCCTTTGATGAAATCACATGTGAAGATGTGAAGACATACGGGATTAAAGAGTCCATTGATGGAGAGCAGATCTGTGAGAGACACAAACTGAGAGAACGGACCAAAGTTCTTCTGTAGCCACTCAGCGCTGTTGTTAGCAGTCGACACACAGCCCGCATCTGACAAACAACACACAGTAAAATCACCTTCATGAACTCCAGAACCTCCATATGAAGCCTGAAACATCAGGGAACCTCCACCTCACCTGTTGTGTTTCTTCTGAGGAAGGGCAGGATGAAGAAGTCCACCATGTTTCTTCCTTGGGTCTCATTGACAAGTGGGACCTCTGACAGACTGAGAAATGGTTGAGGATAAAGTTAAACAAGCATCTTAACAGCTCCTGACAGTCCTGAGCTATTGTTGAGGAAATGCTTCTCTTACATGTGCTGGTAAGTTTGGCAGCTGAGGTCTTTGCTGCTAGTGCACTGCAGGAGGGAGGGCGACGCAAAGGGTAAAAACGGCTTCAGATATTGACCCAACAACATGCCGATGAAAGTGAGGTCGCTCCATTGGTTAGGACTGATGCGGTCCAGTCTCAGCTCTCCAATCACATCCAGAACTTGGGAAACGACATCACCTCTGATTGGCTGAGACTGATGATGTAATGAGGAGGAATTACTGTCATATTCCCAGTCAATCTTCCAGTGAACACTAGAGGAGAGATGTGCAAGACTTATTTACCATATTTGCTGCTGTGCTGGAGAAGATGATGAGGGCTCTGTCCAGAACATCATTTGCTTTGGTGAAAAGCAGTTTCCAGATCTCCTTGGAGTAACTGCTGCTGCTGGATAGTTGACACTTCAAGAGTGCAGCCAGGTTTTCAGCAGTGAGGCCTGTGATCTACAAACACAGAAGATTTTGTCAGTGGACATCGACGTTCAGGAAACATTATGGTGATTCCAGAAACTGCTGCACATTTGGAGGGATGTAGATTCTTAGATGATCATCAACATCAGCTCATTTGAACTGAGTTTTCTCTTCATGGTCTTCTTACCGAAGAGCAAGCGTACTGCTGCAGGTCCACACTACAGGGGGCGCTCACGAGTCCAGCGGACAGGAGAGTCTCGTTACTGTGGAAGACATCAGAAGTTAATGAGCACTTCCTGTCTGACAGATGATGTCACAGTGTCAAAGTGGAGAAAAGAGTGTTTGCTCATACCTGTTGACTCCTGAACAAACTCTGGTAGCTGTTAAATACATCAGAAAACATTGATTAGCGCTAATGGATCTAATTTATTACAATACAACACCAGAAAATAAAAATTTTACAATCAAAAATGTTAAGAGAAAATAATAGAGGTAGAAACATGACAAACAAAACTTGCTCCAATTTGTTGATGGTTTAATTCAATTTCTTGTTGGCTACATGATAACAGGAAGTCATTACCGTTTTCCCAAGTCATATGATCCCCAGATTTATATAACAAATAATCACCACATGGCAAGGTTCCTATGTTCCCAGGGTTAGAGTTGAGGATCGATTAACAAAGGAACATTGGGTTAATCATGGGAACACTGAACCCAGGGAACATACAAAGGCTCCTGGTTACAGCAGTTGGCAGCGACCAGTGAATCTCTTTGAGGCTTGAGTCTCTTTCAACACTCTTTAGTCTTAAAGTCCCTCTGAATAAATGAAATGCCCTTAACTGAAAATTGAGTGTTTAATCTTATTATTATACATTACTGACACTCTATCCTCCAACTTGATACTGTTAAGTGCTTTAACACAATCTGTATTGTTAAAAGCGCTATATAAATAAAGTTGACTTGAATAATGTCTAATGCTGAGCAAATCTTGTTTTAATTCTCTCCGATTTCCTTTTTTAAAATCTACTAGTCTTGCAAACTACAGGAATTTGCCTTTTACTAATATAGAAAGGATAATTAATGGATTTGAGAACATGTTCAAGCTATTTATCGGCTTCAGTTTGCTTGTCCAACAAGCTACATGCGTTTAGCATTGTTTTGATGGAAGAACTGAAGGTGTGAGGACACCTGTTGTATTGGTTAGTGTAGTTATTATTATTTGTCTGGATGGGCTGTAGGCCTGCCTGTAGATCTGTAGGAACAGCAGCTGTCAATACAGTACGCTCAATAGAGAGGAAATCTGAGCAACACTGGGCTCAGTGCTTATGGATGTTGGCTAATGCAAGGATTCAGATTCAGTTTATCACAGCATTCATTCAGACTCAGTTACACATGCTGATTGGTTCAACATCTCAAACAGATGTAATGTAGAAATGCACTTACCATTCACAGGTGTGATCAAACACTGCAACAGAAGATAAAAGATAGAACAAAATAAAGGACACAATGTAAAACATTTTTTTTAGTCTCTGTATGTTTTGAGTTTTGTAAAAAGGTATTGAAGAGTGAATGATAGTGAGGAATCCTGTAGGACTGAACAAGATTGAGAACGAACTGATGTTAAAAACAAACTCTTACTGTTGGAGGTTCAGGAAGTGAGCAGTCTGAAAATAAGACAAACATTAATTCATTAATTCCAGAAGCTGTAATGAGAAACATGTTGATCTTCTAGATGAGTCGACAGTGAGAGATGATGAAGATCAATAATCACCTCTTGCTCCATTCTGCTTGAATTCTCCAGTTATGTGGAAGACCAGAGTCTCCATCTCTGTTGGCAGGAAAGGTAAAGCCTGAAACAGCCTCTGAAATCTGAGAGAGAACCACAGAATTATAGCAGATCTCAGCACAAGAGACACCAAAGACTCAGTATCATGTTATCAAACACACTTACATCAGTATGTAGGAGCTGCATGGAATAATGGTCTGTAGAAACACAAACAAGCGTCAGTGCCGTCATCACATACATGATTCATCAGACTCTCTTATTTGACCACTGCACATTTACTTTACAATCTCATTTAAGACAATCCACATGCAAAAGAAAAACACTGGTGCATCTGACTAAGGTTTGATGGACAGCCATTGAGAACAAATGTGTAAATTTCACCTTCTGTGAGATAAAGAGCAGGTTTTGAAGAACATCAGGAAGTCCTCGTTTCACAGGAGACTCCAGCAGATGATCAAACACCGTATTGATGATGACTTCCTTCTCTGGAAGACCAGGCAGATTATCAGCCATCAGTCCAGCCACCTGCTTTGGAGTGAGATTGTCCAGATTCTCCAACTAAAGATACACAGAAGAACAAGAGAATATCAGTGAAGGGTAGAGTGTTGTTGGTGTTATTTTGGCAATCTCCTTTGATGAAATCACATGTGAAGATGTGAAGACATACGGGATTAAAGAGTCCATTGATGGAGAGCAGATCTGTGAGAGACACAAACTGAGAGAACGGGCCAAAGTTCTTCTGTAGCCACTCAGCGCTGTTGTTAGCAGTCGACACACAGCCCACATCTGACAAACAACACACACAGTGAAATCACCTTCATGAACTCCAGAACCTCCACATGAAGCCTGAAACATCAGGGAACCTCCACCTCACCTGTTGTGTTTCTTCTGAGGAAGGGCAGGATGAAGAAGTCCACCATGTTTCTTCCTTGGGTCTCATTGACAAGTGGGACCTCTGACAGACTGAGAAATGGTTGAGGATAAAGTTAAACAAGCATCTTAACAGCTCCTGACAGTCCTGAGCTATTGTTGAGGAAATGCTTCTCTTACATGTGCTGGTAAGTTTGGCAGCTGAGGTCTTTGCTGCTAGTGCACTGCAGGAGGGAGGGCGACGCAAAGGGTAAAAACGGCTTCAGATATTGACCCAACAACATGCCGATGAAAGTGAGGTCGCTCCATTGGTTAGGACTGATGCGGTCCAGTCTCAGCTCTCCAATCACATCCAGAACTTGGGAAACGACATCACCTCTGATTGGCTGAGACTGATGATGTAATGAGGAGGAATTACTGTCATATTCCCAGTCAATCTTCCAGTGAACACTAGAGGAGAGATGTGCAAGACTTATTTACCATATTTGCTGCTGTGCTGGAGAAGATGATGAGGGCTCTGTCCAGAACATCATTTGCTTTGGTGAAAAGCAGTTTCCAGATCTCCTTGGAGTAACTGCTGCTGCTGGATAGTTGACACTTCAAGAGTGCAGCCAGGTTTTCAGCAGTGAGGCCTGTGATCTACAAACACAGAAGATTTCATCAGTGGACATCGACGTTCAGGAAACATTATGGTGATTCCAGAAACTGCTGCACATTTGGAGGGATGTAGATTCTTAGATGATCATCAACATCAGCTCATTTGAACTGAGTTTTCTCTTCATGGTCTTCTTACCGAAGAGCAAGCGTACTGCTGCAGGTCCACACTACAGGGGGCGCTCACGAGTCCAGCGGACAGGAGAGTCTCGTTACTGTGGAAGACATCAGAAGTTAATGAGCACTTTCTGTCTGACAGATGATGTCACAGTGTCAAAGTGGAGAAAAGAGTGTTTGCTCGTACCTGTTGACTCCTGAACAAACTCTGGTAGCTGTTAAATACATCAGAAAACATTGATTAGCGCTAATGGATCTAATTTATTACAATACAACACCAGAAAATAAAAATTTTACAATCAAAAATGTTAAGAGAAAATAATAGAGGTAGAAACATGACAAACAAAACTTGCTCCAATTTGTTGATGGATTAATTCAATTTCTTGTTGGCTACATGATAACAGGAAGTCATTACCGTTTTCCCAAGTCATATGATCCCCAGATTTATATAACAAATAATCACCACATGGCAAGTTTCCTATGTTCCCAGGGTTAGAGTTGAGGATCGATTAACAAAGGAACATTGGGTTAATCATGGGAACACTGAACCCAGGGAACATACAAAGGCTCCTGGTTACAGCAGTTGGCAGCGACCAGTGAATCTCTTTGAGTCTTGAGTCTCTTTCAACACTCTTCAGTCATAAAGTCCCTCTGAATAATGTATAATGCTGAACAAATCTTGTTTTAATTCTCTCCGAATTCCTTTCCCAAAATCTGATAGTCTTGTAAACTACTGGGATTTGCTTTTTACTAATATAGAAAGGATAATTAATGGATTTGAGAACATGTTCAAGCTATTTATTGGCTTCAGTTTGCTTGTCCAACAAGCTACATGTGTTTAGCATTGTTTTGATGGAAGAACTGAAGGTGTGAGGACACCTGTTGTATTGGTTAGTGTAGTTATTATTATTTGTCTGGATGGGCTGTAGGCCTGCCTGTAGATCTGTAGGAACAGCAGCTGTCAATACAGTATGCTCAATAGAGAGGAAATCTGAGCAACTCTGGGCTCAGTGCTTATGGATGTTGGCTAATGCAAGGATTCAGATTCAGTTTACAACAGCATTCATTCAGACTCAGTTACACATGCTGATTGGTTCAACATCCCAAACAGATGTAATGTAGAAATGCACTTACCATTCACAGGTGTGATCAAACACTGCAACAGAAGATAAAAGATAGAACAAAATAAAGGACACAATGTAAAACATTTTTTTAGTCTCTCTATGTTTTGAGTTTTGTAAAAAGGTATTGAAGAGTGAATGATAGTGAGGAATCGTGTAGGACTGAACAAGATTGAGAAGGAACTGATGTTAAAAACAAACTCTTACTGTTGGAGGTTCAGGAAGTGAGCAGTCTGAAAATAAGACAAACATTAATTCATTAATTCCAGAAGCTGTAATGAGAAACATGTTGATCTTCTAGATGAGTCGACAGTGAGAGATGATGAAGATCAAGAATCACCTCTTGCTCCATTCTGCTTGAGTTCTCCAGTTATGTGGAAGACCAGAGTCTCCATCTCTGTTGGCAGGAAAGGTAAAGCCTGAAACAGCCTCTGAAATCTGAGAGAGAACCACAGAATTATAGCAGATCTCAGCACAAGAGACACCAAATACTCAATATCATGTTATCAAACACACTTACATCAGTATGTAGGAGCTGCATGGAATAATGGTCTGTAGAAACACAAACAAGCGTCAGTGCCGTCATCACATACATGATTCATCAGACTCACTTATTTGACCACTGCACATTTACTTTACAATCTCATTTAAGACAATCCACATGCAAAAGCAAAACACTGGTGCATCTGACTAAGGTTTGATGGACAGCCATTGAGAACAACTGTGTAAATTTTACCTTCTGTGAGATGATGAGCAGGTTTTGAAGAACATCAGGAAGTCCTCGTTTCACAGGAGACTCCAGCAGATGATCAAACACCGTATTGATGATGACTTCCTTCTCTGGAAGACCAGGCAGATTATCAGCCATCAGTCCAGCCACCTGCTTTGGAGTGAGATTGTCCAGATTCTCCAACTAAAGACACACAGAAGAACAAGAGAATATCAGTGAAGGGTAGAGTGTTGTTGGTGTTATTTTGGCAATCTCCTTTGATGAAATCACATGTGAAGATGTGAAGACATACGGGATTAAAGAGTCCATTGATGGAGAGCAGATCTGTGAGAGACACAAACTGAGAGAACGGGCCAAAGTTCTTCTGTAGCCACTCAGCGCTGTTGTTAGCAGTCGACACACAGCCCACATCTGACAAACAACACACACAGTGAAATCACCTTCATGAACTCCAGAACCTCCACATGAAGCCTGAAACATCAGGGAACCTCCACCTCACCTGTTGTGTTTCTTCTGAGGAAGGGCAGGATGAAGAAGTCCACCATGTTTCTTCCTTGGGTCTCATTGACAAGTGGGACCTCTGACAGACTGAGAAATGGTTGAGAATAAAGTTAAACAAGCATCTTAACAGCTCCTGACAGTCCTGAGCTATTGTTGAGGAAATGCTTCTCTTACATGTGCTGGTAAGTTTGGCAGCTGAGGTCTTTGCTGCTAGTGCACTGCAGGAGGGAGGGCGACGCAAAGGGTAAAAACGGCTTCAGATATTGACCCAACAACATGCCGATGAAAGTGAGGTCTCTCCATTGGTTAGGACTGATGCGGTCCAGTCTCAGCTCTCCAATCACATCCAGAACTTGGGACACGACATCACCTCTGATTGGCTGAGACTGATGATGTAATGAGGAGGAATTACTGTCATATTCACAGTCAATCTTCCAGTGAACACTAGAGGAGAGATGTGCAAGACTTATTTACCATATTTGCTGCTGTGCTGGAGAAGATGATGAGGGCTCTGTCCAGAACATCATTTGCTTTGGTGAAAAGCAGTTTCCAGATCTCCTTGGAGTAACTGCTGCTGCTGGATAGTTGACACTTCAAGAGTGCAGCCAGGTTTTCAGCAGTGAGGCCTGTGATCTACAAACACAGAAGATTTCGTCAGTGGACATCGACGTTCAGGAAACATTATGGTGATTCCAGAAACTGCTGCACATTTGGAGGGATGTAGATTCTTAGATGATCATCAACATCAGCTCATTTGAACTGAGTTTTCTGTTCATGGTCTTCTTACCGAAGAGCAAGCGTACTGCTGCAGGTCCACACTACAGGGGGTGCTCACGAGTCCAGCGGACAGGAGAGTCTCGTTACTGTGGAAGACATCAGAAGTTAATGAGCACTTCCTGTCTGACAGATGATGTCACAGTGTCAAAGTGGAGAAAAGAGTGTTTGCTCGTACCTGTTGACTCCTGAACAAACTCTGGTAGCTGTTAAATCCATCAGAAAACATTGATTAGTGCTAATGGATCTCATTTATTACAATACAACACCAGTAAATACAAATTTTACAATCAAAAATGTTAAGAGAAAATAATAGAAGTAGAAACATGACAAACAAAACTTGCTCCAATTTGTTGATGGATTAATTCAATTTCTTGTTGGCTACATGATAACAGGAAGTCATTACCGTTTTCCCAAGTCATATGATCCCCAGATTTATATAACAAATAATCACCACATGGCAAGTTTCCTATGTTCCCAGGGTTAGAGTTAGGGTTCAAATAACAAAGGAACATTGGGTTAATCATGGGAACACTGAACCCAGGGAACATACAAAGGCTCCTGGTTACAGCAGTTGGCAGCGACCAGTGAATCTCTTTGAGGCTTGAGTCTCTTTCAACACTCTTTAGTCTTAAAGTCCCTCTGAATAAATGTAATGCCCTTAACTGAAAATTGAGTGTTTAATCTTATTATACATTACTGACACTCTATCCTCCAACTTGATACTGTTAAGTGCTTTAACACAATCTGTATTGTTAAAAGCGCTATATAAATAAAGTTGACTTGAATAATGTCTAATGCTGAGCAAATCTTGTTTTAATTCTCTCCGATTTCCTTTCCCAAAATCTACTAGTCTTGCAAACTACAGGAATTTGCCTTTTACTAATATAGAAAGGATAATTAATGGATTTGAGAACATGTTCAAGCTATTTATTGGCTTCAGTTTGCTTGTCCAACAAGCTACATGCGTTTAGCATTGTTTTGATGGAAGAACTGAAGGTGTGAGGACACCTGTTGTATTGGTTAGTGTAGTTATTATTATTTGTCTGGATGGGCTGTAGGCCTGCCTGTAGATCTGTAGGAACAGCAGCTGTCAATACAGTATGCTCAATAGAGAGGAAATCTGAGCAACACTGGGCTCAGTGCTTATGGATGTTGGCTAATGCAAGGATTCAGATTCAGTTTATCACAGCATTCATTCAGACTCAGTTACACATGCTGATTGGTTCAACATCTCAAACAGATGTAATGTAGAAATGCACTTACCATTCACAGGTGTGATCAAACACTGCAACAGAAGATAAAAGATAGAACAAAATAAAGGACACAATGTAAAACATTTTTTTAGTCTCTGTATGTTTTGAGTTTTGTAAAAAGGTATTGAAGAGTGAATGATAGTGAGGAATCCTGTAGAACTGAACAAGATTGAGAAGGAACTGATGTTAAAAACAAACTCTTACTGTTGGAGGTTCAGGAAGTGAGCAGTCTGAAAATAAGACAAACATTAATTCATTAATTCCAGAAGCTGTAATGAGAAACATGTTGATCTTCTAGATGAGTCGACAGTGAGAGATGATGAAGATCAATAATCACCTCTTGCTCCATTCTGCTTGAGTTCTCCAGTTATGTGGAAGACCAGAGTCTCCATCTCTGTCGGCAGGAAAGGTAAAGCCTGAAACAGCCTCTGAAATCTGAGAGAGAACCACAGAATTATAGCAGATCTCAGCACAAGAGACACCAAAGACTCAATATCATGTTATCAAACACACTTACATCAGTATGTAAGAGCTGCATGGAATAATGGTCTGTAGAAACACAAACAAGCGTCAGTGCCGTCATCACATACATGATTCATCAGACTCACTTATTTGACCACTGCACATTTACTTTACAATCTCATTTAAGACAATCCACATGCAAAAGCAAAACACTGGTGCATCTGACTAAGGTTTGATGGACAGCCATTGAGAACAACTGTGTAAATTTTACCTTCTGTGAGATGATGAGCAGGTTTTGAAGAACATCAGGAAGTCCTCGTTTCACAGGAGACTCCAGCAGATGATCAAACACCGTACTGATGATGACTTCCTTCAATGGAAGACCAGGCAGATTATCAGCCATCAGTCCAGCCACCTGCTTTGGAGTGAGATTGTCCAGATTCTCCAACTAAAGATACACAGAAGAACAAGAGAATATCAGTGAAGGGTAGAGTGGTGTTGGTGTTATTTTGGCAATCTCCTTTGATGAAATCACATGTGAAGATGTGAAGACATACGGGATTAAAGAGTCCATTGATGGAGAGCAGATCTGTGAGAGACACAAACTGAGAGAACGGGCCAAAGTTCTTCTGTAGCCACTCAGCGCTGTTGTTAGCAGTCGACACACAGCCCACATCTGACAAACAACACACACAGTGAAATCACCTTCATGAACTCCAGAACCTCCACATGAAGCCTGAAACATCAGGGAACCTCCACCTCACCTGTTGTGTTTCTTCTGAGGAAGGGCAGGATGAAGAAGTCCACCATGTTTCTTCCTTGGGTCTCATTGACAAGTGGGACCTCTGACAGACTGAGAAATGGTTGAGAATAAAGTTAAACAAGCATCTTAACAGCTCCTGACAGTCCTGAGCTATTGTTGAGGAAATGCTTCTCTTACATGTGCTGGTAAGTTTGGCAGCTGAGGTCTTTGCTGCTAGTGCACTGCAGGAGGGAGGGTGACGCAAAGGGTAAAAACGGCTTCAGATATTGACCCAACAACATGCCGATGAAAGTGAGGTCTCTCCATTGGTTAGGACTGATGCGGTCCAGTCTCAGCTCTCCAATCACATCCAGAACTTGGGACACGACATCACCTCTGATTGGCTGAGACTGATGATGTAATGAGGAGGAATTACTGTCATATTCCCAGTCAATCTTCCAGTGAACACTAGAGGAGAGATGTGCAAGACTTATTTACCATATTTGCTGCTGTGCTGGAGAAGATGATGAGGGCTCTGTCCAGAACATCATTTGCTTTGGTGAAAAGCAGTTTCCAGATCTCCTTGGAGTAACTGCTGCTGCTGGATAGTTGACACTTCAAGAGTGCAGCCAGGTTTTCAGCAGTGAGGCCTGTGATCTACAAACACAGAAGATTTCGTCAGTGGACATCGACGTTCAGGAAACATTATGGTGATTCCAGAAACTGCTTCACATTTGGAGGGATGTAGATTCTTAGATGATCATCAACATCAGCTCATTTGAACTGAGTTTTCTGTTCATGGTCTTCTTACCGAAGAGCAAGCGTACTGCTGCAGGTCCACACTACAGGGGGCGCTCACGAGTCCAGCGGACAGGAGAGTCTCGTTACTGTGGAAGACATCAGAAGTTAATGAGCACTTCCTGTCTGACAGATGATGTCACAGTGTCAAAGTGGAGAAAAGAGTGCTTGCTCGTACCTGTTGACTCCTGAACAAACTCTGGAAGCTGTTAAATCCATCAGAAAACATTGATTAGTGCTAATGGATCTCATTTATTACAATACAACACCAGTAAATACAAATTTTACAATCAAAAATGTTAAGAGAAAATAATAGAAGTAGAAACATGACAAACAAAACTTGCTCCAATTTGTTGATGGATTAATTAAATTTCTTATTGGCTACATGATAACAGGAAGTCATTACCGTTTTCCCAAGTCATATGATCCCCAGATTTATATAACAAATAATCACCTCATGGAAAGTTTCCTATGTTCCCAGGGTTAGAGTTGAGGATCGATTAACAAAGGAACATTGGGTTAATCATGGGAACACTGAACCCAGGGAACATACAAAGCCTCCTGGTTACAGCAGTTGGCAGCGACCAGTGAATCTCTTTGAGTCATGAGTCTCTTTCAACACTTTTCAGTCATAATGTCCCTCTGAATAATGTCTAATGCTGAGCAAATCTTGTTTTAATTCTCTCCGAATTCCTTTCACAAAATCTACTAGTCTTGTAAACTACTGGGATTTGCCTTTTACTAATATAGAAAGGATAATTAATGGATTTGAGAACATGTTCAAGCTATTTATCGGCTTCAGTTTGCTTGTCCAACAAGCTACATGCGTTTAGCATTGTTTTGATGGAAGAACTGAAGGTGTGAGGACACCTGTTGTATTGGTTAATGTAGTTATTATTATTTGTCTGGATGGGCTGTAGGCCTGCCTGTAGATCTGTAGGAACAGCAGCTGTCAATACAGTACGCTCAATAGAGAGGAAATCTGAGCAAAACTGGGCTCAGTGCTTATGGATGTTGGCTAATGCAAGGATTCAGATTCAGTTTATCACAGCATTCATTCAGACTCAGCTACACATGCTGATTGGTTCAACATCCCAAACAGATGTAATGTAGAAATGCACTTACCATTCACAGGTGTGATCAAACACTGCAACAGAAGATAAAAGATAGAACAAAATAAAGGACACAATGTAAAACATTTTTTAGTCTCTGTATGTTTTGAGTTTTGTAAAAAGGTATTGAAGAGTGAATGATAGTGAGGAATCCTGTAGGACTGAACAAGATTGAGAAGGAACTGATGTTAAAAACAAACTCTTACTGTTGGAGGTTCAGGAAGTGAGCAGTCTGAAAATAAGACAAACATTAATTCATTAATTCCAGAAGCTGTAATGAGAAACATGTTGATCTTCTAGATGAGTCGACAGTGAGAGATGATGAAGATCAATAATCACCTCTTGCTCCATTCTGCTTGAGTTCTCCAGTTATGTGGAAGACCAGAGTCTCCATCTCTGTCGGCAGGAAAGGTAAAGCCTGAAACAGCCTCTGAAATCTGAGAGAGAACCACAGAATTATAGCAGATCTCAGCACAAGAGACACCAAACACTCAATATCATGTTATCAAACACACTTACATCAGTATGTAAGAGCTGCATGGAATAATGGTCTGTAGAAACACAAACAAGCGTCAGTGCCGTCATCACATACATGATTCATCAGACTCACTTATTTGACCACTGCACATTTACTTTACAATCTCATTTAAGACAATCCACATGCAAAAGCAAAACACTGGTGCATCTGACTAAGGTTTGATGGACAGCCATTGAGAACAACTGTGTAAATTTTACCTTCTGTGAGATGATGAGCAGGTTTTGAAGAACATCAGGAAGTCCTCGTTTCACAGGAGACTCCAGCAGATGATCAAACACCGTATTGATGATGACTTCCTTCTCTGGAAGACCAGGCAGATTATCAGCCATCAGTCCAGCCACCTGCTTTGGAGTGAGATTGTCCAGATTCTCCAACTAAAGAACACAGAAGAACAAGAGAATATCAGTGAAGGGTAGAGTGTTGTTGGTGTTATTTTGGCAATCTCCTTTGATGAAATCACATGTGAAGATGTGAAGACATACGGGATTAAAGAGTCCATTGATGGAGAGCAGATCTGTGAGAGACACAAACTGAGAGAACGGGCCAAAGTTCTTCTGTAGCCACTCAGCGCTGTTGTTAGCAGTCGACACACAGCCCACATCTGACAAACAACACACACAGTGAAATCACCTTCATGAACTCCAGAACCTCCACATGAAGCCTGAAACATCAGGGAACCTCCACCTCACCTGTTGTGTTTCTTCTGAGGAAGGGCAGGATGAAGAAGTCCACCATGTTTCTTCCTTGGGTCTCATTGACAAGTGGGACCTCTGACAGACTGAGAAATGGTTGAGAATAAAGTTAAACAAGCATCTTAACAGCTCCTGACAGTCCTGAGCTATTGTTGAGGAAATGCTTCTCTTACATGTGCTGGTAAGTTTGGCAGCTGAGGTCTTTGCTGCTAGTGCACTGCAGGAGGGAGGGCGACGCAAAGGGTAAAAACGGCTTCAGATATTGACCCAACAACATGCCGATGAAAGTGAGGTCTCTCCATTGGTTAGGACTGATGCGGTCCAGTCTCAGCTCTCCAATCACATCCAGAACTTGGGACACGACATCACCTCTGATTGGCTGAGACTGATGATGTAATGAGGAGGAATTACTGTCATATTCCCAGTCAATCTTCCAGTGAACACTAGAGGAGAGATGTGCAAGACTTATTTACCATATTTGCTGCTGTGCTGGAGAAGATGATGAGGGCTCTGTCCAGAACATCATTTGCTTTGGTGAAAAGCAGTTTCCAGATCTCCTTGGAGTAACTGCTGCTGCTGGATAGTTGACACTTCAAGAGTGCAGCCAGGTTTTCAGCAGTGAGGCCTGTGATCTACAAACACAGAAGATTTCGTCAGTGGACATCGACGTTCAGGAAACATTATGGTGATTCCAGAAACTGCTGCACATTTGGAGGGATGTAGATTCTTAGATGATCATCAACATCAGCTCATTTGAACTGAGTTTTCTCTTCATGGTCTTCTTACCGAAGAGCAAGCGTACTGCTGCAGGTCCACACTACAGGGGGCACTCACGAGTCCAGCGGACAGGAGAGTCTCGTTACTGTGGAAGACATCAGAAGTTAATGAGCACTTCCTGTCTGACAGATGATGTCACAGTGTCAAAGTGGAGAAAAGAGTGTTTGCTCGTACCTGTTGACTCCTGAACAAACTCTGGTAGCTGTTAAATCCATCAGAAAACATTGATTAGTGCTAATGGATCTAATTTATTACAATACAACACCAGTAAATAAACATTTTACAATCAAAAATGTTAAGAGAAAATAATAGAGGTAGAAACATGACAAACAAAACTTGCTCCAATTTGTTGATGGATTAATTAAATTTCTTGTTGGCTACATGGTAACAGGAAGTCATTACCGTTTTCCCAAGTCATATGATCCCCAGATTTATATAACAAATAATCACCTCATGGAAAGTTTCCTATGTTCCCAGGGTTAGAGTTGAGGATCGATTAACAAAGGAACATTGGGTTAATCATGGGAACACTGAACCCAGGGAACATACAAAGGCTCCTGGTCACAGCAGTTGGCAGCGACCAGTGAATCTCTTTGAGTCTTGAGTCTCTTTCAACACTCTTCAGTCATAAAGTCCCTCTGAATAATGTATAATGCTGAACAAATCTTGTTTTAATTCTCTCCGAATTCCTTTCACAAAATCTACTAGTCTTGTAAACTACTGGGATTTGCCTTTTACTAATATAGAAAGGATAATTAATGGATTTGAGAACATGTTCAAGCTATTTATCGGCTTCAGTTTGCTTGTCCAACAAGCTACATGCGTTTAGCATTGTTTTGATGGAAGAACTGAAGGTGTGAGGACACCTCTTGTATTGGTTAGTGTAGTTATTATTATTTGTCTGGATGGGCTGTAGGCCTGCCTGTAGATCTGTAGGAACAGCAGCTGTCAATACAGTACGCTCAATAGAGAGAAATCTGAGCAAAACTGGGCTCAGTGCTTATGGATGTTGGCTAATGCAAGGATTCAGATTCAGTTTATCACAGCATTCATTCAGACTCAGCTACACATGCTGATTGGTTCAACATCCCAAACAGATGTAATGTAGAAATGCACTTACCATTCACAGGTGTGATCAAACACTGCAACAGAAGATAAAAGATAGAACAAAATAAAGGACACAATGTAAAACATTTTTTTTAGTCTCTGTATGTTTTGAGTTTTGTAAAAAGGTATTGAAGAGTGAATGATAGTGAGGAATCCTGTAGAACTGAACAAGATTGAGAAGGAACTGATGTTAAAAACAAACTCTTACTGTTGGAGGTTCAGGAAGTGAGCAGTCTGAAAATAAGACAAACATTAATTCATTAATTCCAGAAGCTGTAATGAGAAACATGTTGATCTTCTAGATGAGTCGACAGTGAGAGATGATGAAGATCAAGAATCACCTCTTGCTCCATTCTGCTTGAGTTCTCCAGTTATGTGGAAGACCAGAGTCTCCATCTCTGTCGGCAGGAAAGGTAAAGCCTGAAACAGCCTCTGAAATCTGAGAGAGAACCACAGAATTATAGCAGATCTCAGCACAAGAGACACCAAACACTCAATATCATGTTATCAAACACACTTACATCAGTATGTAAGAGCTGCATGGAATAATGGTCTGTAGAAACACAAACAAGCGTCAGTGCCGTCATCACATACATGATTCATCAGACTCACTTATTTGACCACTGCACATTTACTTTACAATCTCATTTAAGACAATCCACATGCAAAAGCAAAACACTGGTGCATCTGACTAAGGTTTGATGGACAGCCATTGAGAACAACTGTGTAAATTTTACCTTCTGTGAGATGATGAGCAGGTTTTGAAGAACATCAGGAAGTCCTCGTTTCACAGGAGACTCCAGCAGATGATCAAACACCGTATTGATGATGACTTCCTTCTCTGGAAGACCAGGCAGATTATCAGCCATCAGTCCAGCCACCTGCTTTGGAGTGAGATTGTCCAGATTCTCCAACTAAAGAAACACAGAAGAACAAGAGAATATCAGTGAAGGGTAGAGTGTTGTTGGTGTTATTTTGGCAATCTCCTTTGATGAAATCACATGTGAAGATGTGAAGACATACGGGATTAAAGAGTCCATTGATGGAGAGCAGATCTGTGAGAGACACAAACTGAGAGAACGGGCCAAAGTTCTTCTGTAGCCACTCAGCGCTGTTGTTAGCAGTCGACACACAGCCCACATCTGACAAACAACACACACAGTGAAATCACCTTCATGAACTCCAGAACCTCCACATGAAGCCTGAAACATCAGGGAACCTCCACCTCACCTGTTGTGTTTCTTCTGAGGAAGGGCAGGATGAAGAAGTCCACCATGTTTCTTCCTTGGGTCTCATTGACAAGTGGGACCTCTGACAGACTGAGAAATGGTTGAGAATAAAGTTAAACAAGCATCTTAACAGCTCCTGACAGTCCTGAGCTATTGTTGAGGAAATGCTTCTCTTACATGTGCTGGTAAGTTTGGCAGCTGAGGTCTTTGCTGCTAGTGCACTGCAGGAGGGAGGGCGACGCAAAGGGTAAAAACGGCTTCAGATATTGACCCAACAACATGCCGATGAAAGTGAGGTCTCTCCATTGGTTAGGACTGATGCGGTCCAGTCTCAGCTCTCCAATCACATCCAGAACTTGGGACACGACATCACCTCTGATTGGCTGAGACTGATGATGTAATGAGGAGGAATTACTGTCATATTCACCAGTCAATCTTCCAGTGAACACTAGAGGAGAGATGTGCAAGACTTATTTACCATATTTGCTGCTGTGCTGGAGAAGATGATGAGGGCTCTGTCCAGAACATCATTTGCTTTGGTGAAAAGCAGTTTCCAGATCTCCTTGGAGTAACTGCTGCTGCTGGATAGTTGACACTTCAAAAGTGCAGCCAGGTTTTCAGCAGTGAGGCCTGTGATCTACAAACACAGAAGATTTCGTCAGTGGACATCGACGTTCAGGAAACATTATGGTGATTCCAGAAACTGCTGCACATTTGGAGGGATGTAGATTCTTAGATGATCATCAACATCAGCTCATTTGAACTGAGTTTTCTCTTCATGGTCTTCTTACCGAAGAGCAAGCGTACTGCTGCAGGTCCACACTACAGGGGGCGCTCACGAGTCCAGCGGACAGGAGAGTCTCGTTACTGTGGAAGACATCGGAAGTTAATGAGCACTTCCTGTCTGACAGATGATGTCACAGTGTCAAAGTGGAGAAAAGAGTGTTTGCTTGTACCTGTTGACTCCTGAACAAACTCTGGTAGCTGTTAAATCCATCAGAAAACATTGATTAGTGCTACTGGATTTCATATATTACAATACAACACCAGTAAATAAAAATGTAACAATCAAAAACGTTAAGAGAAAATAATAGAAGTAGAAACTTGACAAACAAAACTTGCTCTGATTTGTTGACGGATTCAATTAATTTATTGTTGGCTACATGGTAACAGGAAGTCATTACCCTTTTCCCAGGTCATATGATCCCCAAATATGTATAACACATAATCACCACATGGTAAGTTTCCTATGTTCTCAGGGTTAGAGTTGAGGATCGATTAACAAAGGAACATTGGGTTAATCATGGGAACACTGAACCCAGAGAACATACAAAGGCTCCTGGTTACAGCAGTTGGCAGCGACCAGTGAATCTCTTTGAGTCATGAGTCTCTTTCAACACTTTTCAGTCATAATGTCCCTCTGAATAATGTCTAATGCTGAGCAAATCTTGTTTTAATTCTCTCCGAATTCCTTTCACAAAATCTACTAGTCTTGTAAACTACTGGGATTTGCCTTTTACTAATATAGAAAGGATAATTAATGGATTTGAGAACATGTTCAAGCTATTTATCGGCTTCAGTTTGCTTGTCCAACAAGCTACATGCGTTTAGCATTGTTTTGATGGAAGAACTGAAGGTGTGAGGACACCTGTTGTATTGGTTAATGTAGTTATTATTATTTGTCTGGATGGGCTGTAGGCCTGCCTGTAGATCTGTAGGAACAGCAGCTGTCAATACAGTACGCTCAATAGAGAGAAATCTGAGCAAAACTGGGCTCAGTGCTTATGGATGTTGGCTAATGCAAGGATTCAGATTCAGTTTATCACAGCATTCATTCAGACTCAGCTACACATGCTGATTGGTTCAACATCCCAAACAGATGTAATGTAGAAATGCACTTACCATTCACAGGTGTGATCAAACACTGCAACAGAAGATAAAAGATAGAACAAAATAAAGGACACAATGTAAAACATTTTTTTTAGTCTCTGTATGTTTTGAGTTTTGTAAAAAGGCATTGAAGAGTGAATGATAGTGAGGAATCCTGTAGGACTGAACAAGATTGAGAACGAACTGATGTTAAAAACAAACTCTTACTGTTGGAGGTTCAGGAAGTGAGCAGTCTGAAAATAAGCCAAACATTAATTCATTAATTCCAGAAGCTGTAATGAGAAACATGTTGATCTTCTAGATGAGTCGACAGTGAGAGATGATGAAGATCAAGAATCACCTCTTGCTCCATTCTGCTTGAGTTCTCCAGTTATGTGGAAGACCAGAGTCTCCATCTCTGTCGGCAGGAAAGGTAAAGCCTGAAACAGCCTCTGAAATCTGAGAGAGAACCACAGAATTATAGCAGATCTCGGCACAAGAGACACCAAACACTCAATATCATGTTATCAAACACACTTACATCAGTATGTAAGAGCTGCATGGAATAATGGTCTGTAGAAACACAAACAAGCGTCAGTGCCATCATCACATACATGATTCATCAGACTCTCTTATTTGACCACTGCACATTTACTTTACAATCTCATTTAAGACAATCCACATGCAAAAGAAAAACCCTGGTGCATCTGACTAGGGTTTGAAGGAGAGACATTGAGAACAAATGTGTAAATTTCACCTTCTGTGAGATAAAGAGCAGGTTTTGAAGAACATCAGGAAGTCCTCGTTTCACAGGAGACTCCAGCAGATGATCAAACACCGTATTGATGATGACTTCCTTCTCTGGAAGACCAGGCAGATTATCAGCCATCAGTCCAGCCACCTGCTTTGGAGTGAGATTGTCCAGATTCTCCAACTAAAGAAACACAGAAGAACAAGAGAATATCAGTGAAGGGTAAAGTGATGCTGGTGTTATGTAAATCTTCTTTGATGAAATCCCATGTGAAGATGTGAAGACATACGGGATTAAAGAGTCCATTGATGGAGAGCAGATCTGTGAGAGACACAAACTGAGAGAACGGACCAAAGTTCTTCTGTAGCCACTCAGCGCTGTTGTTAGCAGTCGACACACAGCCCGCATCTGACAAACAACACACACAGTAAAATCACCTTCATGAACTCCAGAACCTCCATATGAAGCCTGAAACATCAGGGAACCTCCACCTCACCTGTTGTGTTTCTTCTGAGGAAGGGCAGGATGAAGAAGTCCACCATGTTTCTTCCTTGGGTCTCATTGACAAGTGGGACCTCTGACAGACTGAGAAATGGTTGAGGATAAAGTTAAACAAGCATCTTAACAGCTCCTGACAGTCCTGAGCTATTGTTGAGGAAATGCTTCTCTTACATGTGCTGGTAAGTTTGGCAGCTGAGGTCTTTGCTGCTAGTGCACTGCAGGAGGGAGGGCAACGCAAAGGGTAAAAACGGCTTCAGATATTGACCCAACAACATGCCGATGAAAGTGAGGTCACTCCATTGGTTAGGACTGATGCGGTCCAGTCTCAGCTCTCCAATCACATCCAGAACTTGGGAAACGACATCACCTCTGATTGGCTGAGACTGATGATGTAATGAGGAGGAATTACTGTCATATTCCCAGTCAATCTTCCAGTGAACACTAGAGGAGAGATGTGCAAGACTTATTTACCATATTTGCTGCTGTGCTGGAGAAGATGATGAGGGCTCTGTCCAGAACATCATTTGCTTTAGGTGAAAAGCAGTTTCCAGATCTCCTTGGAGTAACTGCTGCTGCTGGATAGTTGACACTTCAAGAAGTGCAGCCAGGTTTTCAGCAGTGAGGCCTGTGATCTACAAACACAGAAGATTTCGTCAGTGGACATCGACTTTCAGGAAACATTATGGTGATTCCAGAAACTGCTGCACATTTGGAGGGATGTAGATTCTTAGATGATCATCAACATCAGCTCATTTGAACTGAGTTTTCTGGTCATGGTCTTCTTACCGAAGAGCAAGCGTACTGCTGCAGGTCCACACTACAGGGGGCGCTCACGAGTCCAGCGGACAGGAGAGTCTCGTTACTGTGGAAGACATCAGAATTTAATGAGCACTTCCTGTCTGACAGATGATGTCACAGTGTCAAAGTGGAGAAAAGAGTGTTTGCTCATACCTGTTGACTCCTGAACAAACTCTGGAAGCTGTTAAATCCATCAGAAAACATTGATTAGCGCTAATGGATCTCATTTATTACAATACAACACCAGTAAATACAAATTTTACAATCAAAAATGTTAAGAGAAAATAATAGAAGTAGAAACATGACAAACAAAACTTGCTCCAATTTGTTGATGGATTAATTAAATTTATTGTTGGCTACATGGTAACAGGAAGTCATTACCGTTTTCCCAGGTCATATGATCCCCAAATATGTATAACACATAATCACCACATGGTAAGTTTCCTATGTTCTCAGGGTTAGAGTTGAGGATCGATTAACAAAGGAACATTGGGTTAATCATGGGAACACTGAACCCAGAGAACATACAAAGGCTCCTGGTTACAGCAGTTGGCAGCGACCAGTGAATCTCTTTGAGTCATGAGTCTCTTTCAACACTTTTCAGTCATAAAGTCCCTCTGAATAATGTCCCTCTGCTGAGCTGAAATCTTGTTTTAATTCTCTCCGAATTCCTTTCACAAAATCTACTAGTCTTGTAAACTACTGGGATATGCCTTTTACTAATATAGAAAGGATAATTAATGGATTTGAGAACATGTTCAAGCTATTTATCGGCTTCAGTTTGCTTGTCCAACAAGCTACATGCGTTTAGCATTGTTTTGATGGAAGAACTGAAGGTGTGAGGACACCTGTTGTATTGGTTAATGTAGTTATTATTATTTGTCTGGATGGGCTGTAGGCCTGCCTGTAGATCTGTAGGAACAGCAGCTGTCAATACAGTACGCTCAATAGAGAGAAATCTGAGCAAAACTGGGCTCAGTGCTTATGGATGTTGGCTAATGCAAGGATTCAGATTCAGTTTATCACAGCATTCATTCAGACTCAGCTACACATGCTGATTGGTTCAACATCCCAAACAGATGTAATGTAGAAATGCACTTACCATTCACAGGTGTGATCAAACACTGCAACAGAAGATAAAAGATAGAACAAAATAAAGGACACAATGTAAAACATTTTTTTAGTCTCTGTATGTTTTGAGTTTTGTAAAAAGGTATTGAAGAGTGAATGATAGTGAGGAATCATGTAGGACTGAACAAGATTGAGAAGGAACTGATGTTAAAAACAAACTCTTACTGTTGGAGGTTCAGGAAGTGAGCAGTCTGAAAATAAGACAAACATTAATTCATTAATTCCAGAAGCTGTAATGAGAAACATGTTGATCTTCTAGATGAGTCGACAGTGAGAGATGATGAAGATCAATAATCACCTCTTGCTCCATTCTGCTTGAATTCTCCAGTTATGTGGAAGACCAGAGTCTCCATCTCTGTCGGCAGGAAAGGTAAAGCCTGAAACAGCCTCTGAAATCTGAGAGAGAACCACAGAATTATAGCAGATCTCAGCACAAGAGACACCAAACACTCAATATCATGTTATCAAACACACTTACATCAGTATGTAAGAGCTGCATGGAATAATGGTCTGTAGAAACACAAACAAGCGTCAGTGCCGTCATCACATACATGATTCATCAGACTCTCTTATTTGACCACTGCACATTTACTTTACAATCTCATTTAAGACAATCCACATGCAAAAGCAAAAACACTGGTGCATCTGACTAAGGTTTGATGGACAGCCATTGAGAACAACTGTGTAAATTTTACCTTCTGTGAGATAATGAGCAGGTTTTGAAGAACATCAGGAAGTCCTCGTTTCACAGGAGACTCCAGCAGATGATCAAACACCGTATTGATGATGACTTCCTTCTCTGGAAGACCAGGCAGATTATCAGCCATCAGTCCAGCCACCTGCTTTGGAGTGAGATTGTCCAGATTCTCCAACTAAAGACACACAGAAGAACAAGAGAATATCAGTGAAGGGTAGAGTGTTGTTGGTGTTATTTTGGCAATCTCCTTTGATGAAATCACATGTGAAGATGTGAAGACATACGGGATTAAAGAGTCCATTGATGGAGAGCAGATCTGTGAGAGACACAAACTGAGAGAACGGGCCAAAGTTCTTCTGTAGCCACTCAGCGCTGTTGTTAGCAGTCGACACACAGCCCACATCTGACAAACAACACACACAGTGAAATCACCTTCATGAACTCCAGAACCTCCACATGAAGCCTGAAACATCAGGGAACCTCCACCTCACCTGTTGTGTTTCTTCTGAGGAAGGGCAGGATGAAGAAGTCCACCATGTTTCTTCCTTGGGTCTCATTGACAAGTGGGACCTCTGACAGACTGAGAAATGGTTGAGAATAAAGTTAAACAAGCATCTTAACAGCTCCTGACAGTCCTGAGCTATTGTTGAGGAAATGCTTCTCTTACATGTGCTGGTAAGTTTGGCAGCTGAGGTCTTTGCTGCTAGTGCACTGCAGGAGGGAGGGCGACGCAAAGGGTAAAAACGGCTTCAGATATTGACCCAACAACATGCCGATGAAAGTGAGGTCGCTCCATTGGTTAGGACTGATGCGGTCCAGTCTCAGCTCTCCAATCACATCCAGAACTTGGGAAACGACATCACCTCTGATTGGCTGAGACTGATGATGTAATGAGGAGGAATTACTGTCATATTCCCAGTCAATCTTCCAGTGAACACTAGAGGAGAGATGTGCAAGACTTATTTACCATATTTGCTGCTGTGCTGGAGAAGATGATGAGGGCTCTGTCCAGAACATCATTTGCTTTGGTGAAAAGCAGTTTCCAGATCTCCTTGGAGTAACTGCTGCTGCTGGATAGTTGACACTTCAAAAGTGCAGCCAGGTTTTCAGCAGTGAGGCCTGTGATCTACAAACACAGAAGATTTCGTCAGTGGACATCGACGTTCAGGAAACATTATGGTGATTCCAGAAACTGCTGCACATTTGGAGGGATGTAGATTCTTAGATGATCATCAACATCAGCTCATTTGAACTGAGTTTTCTCTTCATGGTCTTCTTACCGAAGAGCAAGCGTACTGCTGCAGGTCCACACTACAGGGGGCACTCACGAGTCCAGCGGACAGGAGAGTCTCGTTACTGTGGAAGACATCAGAAGTTAATGAGCACTTCCTGTCTGACAGATGATGTCACAGTGTCAAAGTGGAGAAAAGAGTGTTTGCTCGTACCTGTTGACTCCTGAACAAACTCTGGTAGCTGTTAAATCCATCAGAAAACATTGATTAGTGCTAATGGATCTCATTTATTACAATACAACACCAGTAAATACAAATGTAACAATCAAAAATGTTAAGAGAAAATAATAGAAGTAGAAACTTGACAAACAAAACTTGCTCTGATTTGTTGACGGATTCAATTAATTTATTGTTGGCTACATGGTAACAGGAAGTCATTACCGTTTTCCCAGGTCATATGATCCCCAAATTTGTATAACACATAATCACCACATGGTAAGTTTCCTATGTTCTCAGGGTTAGAGTTGAGGATCGATTAACAAAGGAACATTGGGTTAATCATGGGAACACTGAACCCAGGGAACATACAAAGGCTCCTGGTTACAGCAGTTGGCAGCGACCAGTGAATCTCTTTGAGTCATGAGTCTCTTTCAACACTCTTCAGTCGTAAAGTCCCTCTGAATAATGTCTAATGCTGAGCAAATCTTGTTTTAATTCTCTCCGAATTCCTTTCACAAAATCTACTAGTCTTGTAAACTACTGGGATTTGCCTTTTACTAATATAGAAAGGATAATTAATGGATTTGAGAACATGTTCAAGCTATTTATCGGCTTCAGTTTGCTTGTCCAACAAGCTACATGCGTTTAGCATTGTTTTGATGGAAGAACTGAAGGTGTGAGGACACCTGTTGTATTGGTTAATGTAGTTATTATTATTTGTCTGGATGGGCTGTAGGCCTGCCTGTAGATCTGTAGGAACAGCAGCTGTCAATACAGTACGCTCAATAGAGAGAAATCTGAGCAAAACTGGGCTCAGTGCTTATGGATGTTGGCTACTATGCAAGGATTCAGATTCAGTTTATCACAGCATTCATTCAGACTCAGCTACACATGCTGATTGGTTCAACATCCCAAACAGATGTAATGTAGAAATGCACTTACCATTCACAGGTGTGATCAAACACTGCAACAGAAGATAAAAGATAGAACAAAATAAAGGACACAATGTAAAACATTTTTTTAGTCTCTGTATGTTTTGAGTTTTGTAAAAAGGTATTGAAGAGTGAATGATAGTGAGGAATCATGTAGGACTGAACAAGATTGAGAAGGAACTGATGTTAAAAACAAACTCTTACTGTTGGAGGTTCAGGAAGTGAGCAGTCTGAAAATAAGACAAACATTAATTAATTAATTCCAGAAGCTGTAATGAGAAACATGTTGATCTTCTAGATGAGTCGACAGTGAGAGATGATGAAGATCAAGAATCACCTCTTGCTCCATTCTGCTTGAGTTCTCCAGTTATGTGGAAGACCAGAGTCTCCATCTCTGTCGGCAGGAAAGGTAAAGCCTGAAACAGCCTCTGAAATCTGAGAGAGAACCACAGAATTATAGCAGATCTCAGCACAAGAGACACCAAACACTCAATATCATGTTATCAAACACACTTACATCAGTATGTAAGAGCTGCATGGAATAATGGTCTGTAGAAACACAAACAAGCGTCAGTGCCGTCATCACATACATGATTCATCAGACTCTCTTATTTGACCACTGCACATTTACTTTACAATCTCATTTAAGACAATCCACATGCAAAAGCAAAACACTGGTGCATCTGACTAAGGTTTGATGGACAGCCATTGAGAACAACTGTGTAAATTTTACCTTCTGTGAGATAATGAGCAGGTTTTGAAGAACATCAGGAAGTCCTCGTTTCACAGGAGACTCCAGCAGATGATCAAACACCGTATTGATGATGACTTCCTTCTCTGGAAGACCAGGCAGATTATCAGCCATCAGTCCAGCCACCTGCTTTGGAGTGAGATTGTCCAGATTCTCCAACTAAAGATACACAGAAGAACAAGAGAATATCAGTGAAGGGTAGAGTGTTGTTGGTGTTATTTTGGCAATCTCCTTTGATGAAATCACATGTGAAGATGTGAAGACATACGGGATTAAAGAGTCCATTGATGGAGAGCAGATCTGTGAGAGACACAAACTGAGAGAACGGGCCAAAGTTCTTCTGTAGCCACTCAGCGCTGTTGTTAGCAGTCGACACACAGCCCACATCTGACAAACAACACACACAGTGAAATCACCTTCATGAACTCCAGAACCTCCACATGAAGCCTGAAACATCAGGGAACCTCCACCTCACCTGTTGTGTTTCTTCTGAGGAAGGGCAGGATGAAGAAGTCCACCATGTTTCTTCCTTGGGTCTCATTGACAAGTGGGACCTCTGACAGACTGAGAAATGGTTGAGAATAAAGTTAAACAAGCATCTTAACAGCTCCTGACAGTCCTGAGCTATTGTTGAGGAAATGCTTCTCTTACATGTGCTGGTAAGTTTGGCAGCTGAGGTCTTTGCTGCTAGTGCACTGCAGGAGGGAGGGCAACGCAAAGGGTAAAAACGGCTTCAGATATTGACCCAACAACATGCCGATGAAAGTGAGGTCACTCCATTGGTTAGGACTGATGCGGTCCAGTCTCAGCTCTCCAATCACATCCAGAACTTGGGAAACGACATCACCTCTGATTGGCTGAGACTGATGATGTAATGAGGAGGAATTACTGTCATATTCCCAGTCAATCTTCCAGTGAACACTAGAGGAGAGATGTGCAAGACTTATTTACCATATTTGCTGCTGTGCTGGAGAAGATGATGAGGGCTCTGTCCAGAACATCATTTGCTTTAGTGAAAAGCAGTTTCCAGATCTCCTTGGAGTAACTGCTGCTGCTGGATAGTTGACACTTCAAAAGTGCAGCCAGGTTTTCAGCAGTGAGGCCTGTGATCTACAAACACAGAAGATTTCGTCAGTGGACATCGACGTTCAGGAAACATTATGGTGATTCCAGAAACTGCTGCACATTTGGAGGGATGTAGATTCTTAGATGATCATCAACATCAGCTCATTTGAACTGAGTTTTCTGTTCATGGTCTTCTTACCGAAGAGCAAGCGTACTGCTGCAGGTCCACACTACAGGGGGCGCTCACGAGTCCAGCGGACAGGAGAGTCTCGTTACTGTGGAAGACATCAGAATTTAATGAGCACTTCCTGTCTGACAGATGATGTCACAGTGTCAAAGTGGAGAAAAGAGTGTTTGCTCGTACCTGTTGACTCCTGAACAAACTCTGGAAGCTGTTAAATCCATCAGAAAACATTGATTAGTGCTAATGGATCTCATTTATTACAATACAACACCAGTAAATACAAATTTTACAATCAAAAATGTTAAGAGAAAATAATAGAAGTAGAAACATGACAAACAAAACTTGCTCCAATTTGTTGATGGATTAATTAAATTTCTTGTTGGCTACATGATAACCGTTAGTCATTACCCTTTTCCCAGGTCATATGATCCCCAAATTTGTATAACACATAATCACCACATGGTAAGTTTCCTATGTTCTCAGGGTTAGAGTTGAGGATCGATTAACAAAGGAACATTGGGTTAATCATGGGAACACTGAACCCAGGGAACATACAAAGGCTCCTGGTTACAGCAGTTGGCAGCGACCAGTGAATCTCTTTGAGTCATGAGTCTCTTTCAACACTCTTCAGTCGTTATGTCCCTCTGAATAATGTCTAATGCTGAGCAAATCTTGTTTTAATTCTCTCCGAATTCCTTTCACAAAATCTACTAGTCTTGTAAACTACTGGGATTTGCCTTTTACTAATATAGAAAGGATATTTAATGGATTTGAGAACATGTTCAAGCTATTTATCGGCTTCAGTTTGCTTGTCCAACAAGCTACATGTGTTTAGCATTGTTTTGATGGAAGAACTGAAGGTGTGAGGACACCTGTTGTATTGGTTATTGTAGTTATTATTATTTGTCTGGATGGGCTGTAGGCCTGCCTGTAGATCTGTAGGAACAGCAGCTGTCAATACAGTACGCTCAATAGAGAGGAAATCTGAGCAACACTGGGCTCAGTGCTTATGGATGTTGGCTAATGCAAGGATTCAGATTCAGTTTATCACAGCATTCATTCAGACTCAGTTACACATGCTGATTGGTTCAACATCCCAAACAGATGTAATGTAGAAATGCACTTACCATTCACAGGTGTGATCAAACACTGCAACAGAAGATAAAAGATAGAACAAAATAAAGGACACAATGTAAAACATTTTTTTAGTCTCTGTATGTTTTGAGTTTTGTAAAAAGGTATTGAAGAGTGAATGATAGTGAGGAATCCTGTAGAACTGAACAAGATTGAGAAGGAACTGATGTTAAAAACAAACTCTTACTGTTGGAGGTTCAGGAAGTGAGCAGTCTGAAAATAAGACAAACATTAATTCATTAATTCCAGAAGCTGTAATGAGAAACATGTTGATCTTCTAGATGAGTCGACAGTGAGAGATGATGAAGATCAAGAATCACCTCTTGCTCCATTCTGCTTGAGTTCTCCAGTTATGTGGAAGACCAGAGTCTCCATCTCTGTTGGCAGGAAAGGTAAAGCCTGAAACAGCCTCTGAAATCTGAGAGAGAACCACAGAATTATAGCAGATCTCAGCACAAGAGACACCAAAGACTCAATATCATGTTATCAAACACACTTACATCAGTATGTAGGAGCTGCATGGAATAATGGTCTGTAGAAACACAAACAAGCGTCAGTGCCGTCATCACATACATGATTCATCAGACTCACTTATTTGACCACTGCACATTTACTTTACAATCTCATTTAAGACAATCCACATGCAAAAGCAAAACACTGGTGCATCTGACTAAGGTTTGATGGACAGCCATTGAGAACAACTGTGTAAATTTTACCTTCTGTGAGATGATGAGCAGGTTTTGAAGAACATCAGGAAGTCCTCGTTTCACAGGAGACTCCAGCAGATGATCAAACACCGTATTGATGATGACTTCCTTCTCTGGAAGACCAGGCAGATTATCAGCCATCAGTCCAGCCACCTGCTTTGGAGTGAGATTGTCCAGATTCTCCAACTAAAGACACACAGAAGAACAAGAGAATATCAGTGAAGGGTAGAGTGTTGTTGGTGTTATTTTGGCAATCTCCTTTGATGAAATCACATGTGAAGATGTGAAGACATACGGGATTAAAGAGTCCATTGATGGAGAGCAGATCTGTGAGAGACACAAACTGAGAGAACGGGCCAAAGTTCTTCTGTAGCCACTCAGCGCTGTTGTTAGCAGTCGACACACAGCCCACATCTGACAAACAACACACAGTGAAATCACCTTCATGAACTCCAGAACCTCCACATGAAGCCTGAAACATCAGGGAACCTCCACCTCACCTGTTGTGTTTCTTCTGAGGAAGGGCAGGATGAAGAAGTCCACCATGTTTCTTCCTTGGGTCTCATTGACAAGTGGGACCTCTGACAGACTGAGAAATGGTTGAGGATAAAGTTAAACAAGCATCTTAACAGCTCCTGACAGTCCTGAGCTATTGTTGAGGAAATGCTTCTCTTACATGTGCTGGTAAGTTTGGCAGCTGAGGTTTTTGCTGCTAGTGCACTGCAGGAGGGATGGTGACGCAAACGGGAAAAACGGCTTCAGATTTTGAGTGAACAACATGCTGATGAAAGTGACGTCACTCCATTGGTCAGGACTGATGCGGTCCAGTCTCAGCTCTCCAATCACATCTAGCACTTGGGACACGACATCACCTCTGATTGGCTGAGACTGATGATGTAATGAGGAGGAATTACTGTCATATTCACAGTCAATCTTCCAGTGAACACTAGAGGAGAGATGTGCAAGACTTATTTACCATATTTGCTGCTGTGCTGGAGAAGATGATGAGGGCTCTGTCCAGAACATCATTTGCTTTGGTGAAAAGCAGTTTCCAGATCTCCTTGGAGTAACTGCTGCTGCTGGATAGTTGACACTTCAGGAGTGCAGCCAGGTTTTCAGCAGTGAGGCCTGTGATCTACAAACACAGAAGATTTCATCAGTGGACATCGACGTTCAGGAAACATTATGGTGATTCCAGAAACTGCTGCACATTTGGAGGGATGTAGATTCTTAGATGATCATCAACATCAGCTCATTTGAACTGAGTTTTCTGTTCTTGGTCTTCTTACCGAAGAGCAAGCGTACTGCTGCAGGTCCACACTACAGGGGGCGCTCACGAGTCCAGCGGACAGGAGAGTCTCATTACTGTGGGTTAGATAAACTCTTCTCATTATTTTGATTTACTTTGAATTATATTTTCACTCAATAAAAATTCCAAAATGAACAGTACCTGCTGATTCCATTACAAATTGAGCTTTCTGTAAAAGTAAAAGAAGGAAAATAAGAAAAACAGGCAAACGTATATTTTTGAATTGACAGTATGTTATGTTGTTTTTTTGTTACTTTACAGTTTATTTGCAATATTTAACTTACCATTGATTGGTGTTGAAATACACTGCAAAAACATGACCACAAATCAATAATAGTTAATTAATTTCTTTTCTTTTACGCTTTTGAAAATATCAACTCATGAGATTAAAACTTGTGCTTCTTACCGTAACAGGTGGAGGAAAACAGCCTGTTAAAAACAGTAGTGAAATCTCAGAATTATAGTATAGAAAACTGTGTCTGTCAATCCTAACTATAGCTTAGAAACTAAATTGCTGACTAAATTCACTCAAGATATTTAGTTAGCCTGCCATAATTTTAATTTTTGTTTGTGTGCATGTATCTGTACCAGGAGGAGCCATGTGTTCCAGCTGACTCGTGTAGTCCTTGATGAGTTGCATCATGTGTGGAGGAACCACAGATTCCTGCAGCCTCTGAACTCTGAAAGAGAGAAATCATGTGAAACTGTGACTGAAGCAGTTCAGTAATAGAAGCAGTGTTTTAGTGTTACTTACATCTGCTGGTAAGACGAGCACTCCAAACCCATCTAATATCAAAACAAAATGACAAATTATTCATCTTACTCCAAAACAGTTATATGTGCTTCAATCTGTCCACAGACAGACAGTCTTTGGCAGAGATGCTCTTACCTGGCCAGCAAGCATTATGAGATATCCAAGCATCTCAACTAGACCACGGTCTTCAGGAGAAACAAGGATGTGATCAAAAACCATGTTTATGATGACTTTTTTCTCTGGGAGACCTGCAAAATCCTCAACTATGAGTTCAGCTGTCTGTCTTGGGGAGAGAACCACCAGTGCATCTATCTGAAATGCACAAAGAAAACACTTCATTTAACAAAAAGAATCGAAAAGGAATCCAATTCATCAATCACGTGAGAAGGTCATGAATAGAGCTAAATTTTAAACATAGAAACAGAATAAAACAAACTGAAATGCAGCAGAGGTTCTTGTCAGTGGGAATGTGGGAACTCACAGCGTTGAAGTCTCGGTTCAGCTGGTACATTTCCCTCAACGTTGAAAAATGTGAAAATCCACCAAGATTCAGAGTAACCCAGATGCTGCTGTTCTCCGCAGGGCAGCCACCTGAAAACATGTTGACAACGTATTTTTATAGATGGATGGATGGATGGATGGATAGAAGGATGGATGGATGGATGGATAAACAGATAGATAGACAGATGCACCTGAAACATTTTGTCGGCTCAGGAAGGATGAGATGAAATGCTGATAAACATCCTGCAAACCTTCTTCTGACATCAGGAGCATGTTGTCACTGAGTTCTGAAACACTGAAGTTCAACATGAAAGTCAGGTGAGTGTGGAGGTCTGCTGAGAACAGAGTTAATCAGGTGGGATTGGCAATGTGTTCAGTAGACGTACAGTATCTGGAAGGTTTGGCAGCTGAACTCTTTGTGACTGAGGCACGTGAGATATTCTGGCGTCAGTGTGGAGAGAAGAGGCTTCAACTTGATCTGGAACCATAATCTAACAAACGACTCATCCTGCAAGTTGCTCATCGTGAAGGTGTCATGAACCATTTGGTCCAGGATGTCACTGAAGGGGGAACTTCTGGGAACTAAAGTTCTGGGCAAGAAACAACATGCAAACAGAAATGATATCAAATGCAGACAAGGTTTGGTTTCTACACAGCTGATGTGAGATCTGGCAGTTCTTACAGTGACGGAGAGCTGCTGCATGAGAGCGTTGAGGTTCTGGGAGAGATGCAGGAGGACACTTGAGAGCGTCTCCTCGTTGAGTGTGAGGTTTGAGCGTGCTGCGCAGTGCAGGACCGTGGCCACATGTTCCACCAGGTCTGTCAGCTAGAAAGACATAAACACACCATGTGAGATATGATATGAAATCATAATGCCATGCCAGCAGGAATAATATGTATGCATGTTTCCAGCAGGCATTTAGCTTACCCCACATGTTCTGTTATCAATAAAGACGCTGCAGATGTCCTGACTTTCATTCTGGGCTCCAGTTCCCATTCCTGTCTCAATGTAGCTAAAGAAAACACCCCAAACAACACCAGAGTGTTCTCATTACTCCGTCAGAGGAAGCTTTTTGATAACTATGACAGTACTAGCGTAGTAAACTCACAACTGATTATGGAAGACCGCCGTGAGGTTGGGGTGGATTTCTATCTGGCCAGGAGGAAGGAATCGCCGGAGTATGGGAGAAACCACATGCGTGAACCAGTCGTTAACACTCACTGGGTCAAAAGTGACCAGCTGTTGGGTGGAATTCTGCTTGAAGGGAGCGGCAAGCTCGGCGAGCGTCAGGTTGATCATGGCCTGCACCAGTGTGGTGCTCCGCATGCTGCTCAAGTTTTCCTTGAGGAAGACAGCAGATACAGACAGCAGAATTCAGGAGATGGGTTTTGGGTTTATAATGCCTTACCGAATGTGTGAGTGTGCTGTTACCTGCTTCGTCAAGGACACAAACTTTCTAACAAAACTCCCGACAGGACTGAATGCCGTCATGAATCCATTCAGCGCCTGAAGCCACACGTCAGAACAGATTAATAATTTAATATCCCAGAAAATTAGCTTATAATAGTCTCTTAAACATCTATTTATTTACTCATCTACATCAGGGCTGGGTAACTCTGGCCCTTAAGATCCACTTTCCTGCAGAGTTCAGCTTCAACCCTGATGAAAATATCCCGTCTGTAACTTTCTAGTAATCCTGAAGTTGTGTTTGATTAGGGTTGGCGCTGAGCTCTGCAGGAAAGTGGACCTCGAGGTCCGGAGTTACCCAGCCCTGATCTGCATCCATGACTGATATTATTCTTGCCTGTCCGAGAGGGTCTTGAGGTGAGGTGGATGGAACGGTGCTCATATAATACGCTGTGCCATTGTTTGAAGGCCATGGATCCTCAGAGGGCATCAGAGAGGAAAGCAAACTCTGAAACACCAGGCCGAGGGAGCCGTCTGTCAAGCCCACCACCTCCGGATGAAGGAGAAGCTCTGCCTTCTGTTCTGGACTCAAGAGGTGCAAAACCTCCAGCTGACAAGACAGGGAAGAACCTTAGAACATCTCCAGGACATCAGCACAGAGCTGAGGATGCCATCGAATGACCATTAGGATAACATCAGATGTGAAAGTGAGTGTTCCTACCCCGCTGAAGAGCATGTTGATGGACGTGAAGTCACGCACTTGAGCCATGACCGAGAACGAGCCGAAGTTCTTCATGAGCCAGTCCTCAGTGCTGTCCTCTGGATCTACACAACCTACAACAACAACAACGTAGAATCGGACTACTCAAACCTGCACAAAACCCTCACAGAACACAAACATGACCAGTGCTAGAGGTGAAGCGTTACCTGAGGATGTGTTTCTAGAGAGAAACGGGTACATGAAGAAAGAATAGATCCAATTCTGTCGCACTGGATCCAGACCGGAGAAATGCTGACTCAACTCCTTTACTCTACACACACAACAAAACACACACAGTCAAACACACAAATACCCAATGAAGTCCTCATTCATACTCTGCTTCTAGTGTATTAAATGCACATGTGTGTGTTTTCGTACACAGTCTGGTAGGCGCTGCAGCTGAAGTTTCTGTTGCTGAGGCATGTGAGGAAGTTTCTGGAGATGGATGACAGCAGAGGAGTGAGCTTAATGTCCAGCCATGCTCTGATGACGTGATCCTCATTCAGACTGATGCCTCCCGACAGATCCACGACCGGCATGCCAGCCACACTGGAGCGCTGCAAGACAGACAGCGTCACGGCAGAGCAGTGAAGGCTCATGGGATATGTGTGTCTGTGTGTGTGTGTGTGTGTGTGTACCATGAAGGAGTAGACGTCCAGAGCGGCGCTGATGAGTGCCTTCAGGTGAAGGATGTGGTCTGCATCAGGCTCTGATGGGATGCCAGCACACGTCAGGAAGCTCCGCGTAGGACCGTCCAACTGAGACGGCAATAAAAACAGCCCAGATTGAGAATGAGAGTGACATGACAGCATCAAATGTGGGTTCGAGTCCCATTTGTGACCCTGGACTACAAAACGAGTCATAAGGGTCAATTTTTCCAAATTGAGATTTATGCATAATCTGAAAGCTGAATAAATAAGCTTTCCATTGATGTATGGTTTGTTAGGATAGGACAATACTTGGCAGAGATACAACTATACGAAAATCTGGAATCTGAGGGTGCAAAAAAATCAAAATATTGAGAAAATCGCCTTTAAACTTGTCCAAATTAAGTTCTTAGCAATGCATATTACTAATCAAAAATTAAGTTTTGATATATTTACAGTAGGAAATGTACAAAATATCTTCATGGAACATGATCTTTACCTAATATCCTAATGATTTTTGGCATAAAAGAAAAATCAATAATTTTGTCCCATACAATGTATTGTTGGCTATTGCTACAAATACACCCCAGCGACTTAAGACTGCTTTTGTGCTCCAGGGTCACATTTGTGGAAAGTCCATTCATGCTGCGACTATAAATTGCAATGCCTCCGAGCATCTATTTCAGGCACCAAGTCCTTTCAACTTAAATGGAGAAATCCTGAAATTTATGCCACACTCATGTTTAACTTACATATTTAAAACCAGCAACGAATGCTCAAATAGCATTAAAAAAGCTTATAATTCAGGCTGGAATTTGGGTTCCTTGCCTGGACAGTGGCTTTTAAAAGATACTTAGTATTCAGTCATGTTATTGATTTAACTGCACTGACACTATCAGATGAGTACAGAACTGAACCGATCTGAATAAAGACACTATTCTCTTTTGTAGAGCTGCTTTACAGCTAAAATATATTTTTTTTCATTACGAATGAATTGAACAACATTAACACTGTTTTTTTTCCTGTTTATCACTGTGAATCATCTTTCAGACAATCGGTATTATATAAAGTGCTATATAAATAAATGTGACTTGACTTGATTTTGGATTTTGTCTCTATCCTACTGTTCAGAGTTCAACAGAATCCATCATTCTCATGTTTTGTATGTTATCTGAACTGCACGAGCTGCTCTAGAAGTCTATCAGTAACATGGTCCACAGGCTTTCTCTAGTGACTGATGGGAGTGGTGGGGTTTCATTGTGTGTATGATCTTGTTTTTGTCTAGGCTACTTTTATTCAGAAAGAGTGATCATATTCCCTTTGGTTTCATGTTTCTGTCTGGAAGATTGTTGTCTAATCAGTCTGTTTGTGTCTATTTCCAGTGTTGTTCTGCTATTGTCTTCTTAATGGTTTTGGTTAGTGATACAGTCACCTCTGAAATCTCTGAACATGTTATAAAACTTCATTAGATTTCTTTTATAACACTTTGCTCATCTTGCATTATTGTTTAGTTCATAGTGAGTTTGTGTGTTTAGCTCAACAAAGAACAATCTAAAAATATCATGTGTGTGTGCGTGTGTGTGCGTGTGTGTGTGTGTGTGTGTGTGAGTGTGTACTCACATCAGTGCATTGTTCTACTGTAAGTCCAGCACTCGTTCCACTGGTTTGACTGTGAATAATGAAATGAGATGGAAATTAATGTAGGCAGAGGGCGGAGATGGAGCTGAATGGAAAGTGAGCGATAGGTCACGATAATGAATGAAAGTCAGAAATGTTAAGTCATTTCACAACAACATAAAACACAAGAAAGACTGCATTCTGGATGGGTCCTTTTGTCTCAAGAGTTTCTGTAGGTTACATAATGTAAAGATCTGAAGCTCTTCACTCACTTCTGCACTGCTGAACAAATG
Source organism: Schizothorax lantsangensis (assembly GCA_027422415.1). NCBI lineage: Eukaryota > Metazoa > Chordata > Actinopteri > Cypriniformes > Cyprinidae > Schizothorax > Schizothorax lantsangensis. Next base: position 45,493,512 of record CM049841.1, read on the forward strand.
CTGCCTGAAAACAGAGAGAGACAGAGTCACGTCCCACATCTTTGATAATGTACAGTTAGCTGGACATTGTGGCTAAATGAACTCTGACAGAAAGATCAAGCCTGCATTTAACCTGTGTATTACACAGCTACTACCAAATAAAGTCCACACATATTAATCAGAGTCTGTATGATTTAATTCTGTGAGACTAGCACAGCTAGGGAGGAAATCATTTGAGTGAGAAAATTATAAGCTAAATTATTAATATCATTATAGACAAGTATTTGAAAGACACCACTGACCAATCACAATCAGGTATTCCAGAGCATGAACTAAGAGTGTTTAAATAAAATAACCATCCTGTGCATTTTCTCAGACACTCATAACATGGACATTATGCACCTGTTTGTTGATTAGTGTGCTGTTTTTCATTAATCAGTTTAAATATAAATGATAATTGTGGACTCACCGAAACCCATCGCTCCGACATACAGGAGCAGGAAAATAAGAGGCTTTCTCATGAGGACTGATCTGCTTCCCTTAGATGCTCCTGTGAAATTCAGCTCTTAGAGAAACAGACACAACACCAGATGAATTAAATGCTTATTTCTCAGATGATTGTTAAATTTAATGACTGAAAACTGGAGTTACGTTAAGGCCGGGACACACCAAGCCGACGGTCGGGCTAGTTTGTTTGGTGTGTTCTACTCGTTGGGCTCACATCGGTGGCAGTTTGCCCGATTCAACATGTTGAATCGACATTGGGGACGTCGGGGCCGTCGGCGAAAGGGAGAACTCTGATTGGTCGTTCAGTTTAGGAAACGAGTCAGTGCCCGAGAATTACAGCGAAAGTGATGAAAACGAGCACGTAAATGAAGGCGGTACAGACAGAAGGCTGTTTAAATGTTACGTGATCTTTCCCAATCATTCTAATATGTGAATGTTTTCATAACAACATGAGCTGCTTAAAATGATTAAAGTTATCAATGTTACTGATATTCAAAATGGTAAGCAAGCGCTGCTTTGTTTACATTTCATATATCTGCGTTTATCTTGTATATCTTTGTTTCGATTTCTCCTTTTGAATGACGAATATATACTATTGATAGCTGCTGATATAGACAGTTAATTCCTCTCACGCATGTGCAGAACGCACATGTTAGTTTGCCGTCGGCTTTAGTCTGTGGTGTGTTCAAGCACAGCTTTTTGGTCCGACGTTGCCGACGCGAGGCGACAACACCGTCGGCTTTCGTCGCCGCTAGTTCTTTGAAGTTGGCTTATGACATACAATAGAAGAAAGATTGGTAACACTTTCTATGAAGCCCGCATTTCTAATACATTATAAGGGTATACTTAAGGCATTATAATAAATGCGTAATGCAATATAAAAAAAACTTATAATGTGTTATGAAATCGAATGAATAATCATATGAATAATAATAAAATAGCCGAATAATATTTTCTATATTTGATACAATCACACCGGCATGATTAAATCGTTCAGTGTGTCATATCATCAGCTGCTAAATTCAAATCTGCGTTCGCTGACTGGCGCTGAGCCAGATACAGACGCGTTTTTACAGCACTGCGCATTATAACCAATCACACACGATGCTGTTGAGCTTATGAATGCAATAACCAATTAGAGGTGTTCAGATGAGTCATCACTAAAATGTTGTGTTTTCTTCACTCGCTCTCTGACTGAATACCTCTTTCTGGCGAATTCTCTCGTTAGAAACAACAAGTGCAGATGTGTGTATGAATCTGTAAGATATTCATTTCATAGTGTAAACAGCTTCAGTGATTTTAATGGGAGTTTTTGCTTGAACTCTTGACTGAGAGTGCTTGAACTCTTGACTGTCAGTGAAAATGTTCTTTGATAATGTAAATGTTCTTTGCTCTCTTTCTGTACAATGAAAGTGTTATGATTAGTAGCCTAACTTACAATGTTTTATTCACATTAACTTTCAATGATAAATTCACATTAAATATAAAGTCAGTCGTATTAAAATATGTTATGGCATGACACCCATATCTGTTACTTAAGTAAGCAGACAGGTTTTTATGCATAGTTAATAGACTATATTATTAGGCTATTTGACCATCATAATCTAGGTGACAATCGAGATATTTCATGATATATGAGAATGTTTTGAATAAAAAGGAAAAAATAAATAAAAGTGCTATTATGGCTAATGTGTGTGACACCCCCCAACCCCCCCCCCCTCTCGATAGTCCCCTGATAGTACTTACATATTTGTGGTTATAACTTTTAAGAGTATGATTATTTATAACACACAATGAACACCATACTAAATCTACTTCATTTATAATGGGCTATATCATAGCTTGACATTGTTTATTTATGATCTGCACAGTACCTTACTACATCTAGTGAGTGCAATGTTTATATATATATAGAAAACTAATTGTATTAGTAGACTTAGGTAGGGTGGGTAGAATGTTCACATATATAATATATTATATAATTCATTCATTCATAATATAATATAATATAATAATTCTATATATAATATAAGCATTTACAAAACATGTAGTTCAGCTGTTAATGTGAATACAGACAGAAATCAAAGGCAGCTTGTATGTGTCAGGTGTTATCTGTGGGTGGTGTGGCGTCATGAGTTGGATTACAAACACAAAACAGCAGCACATTCTCACACACATCTCTGTCATTCCACTCAGAACACAACAGAGCCACAGCTGGTTAAACCGGTCGAGCGAGGAGATCACCGCAGCTATTCATACTGAAGAGGTTTAACAACACACTCCTGAGTCACACTCACTCGCTCTTTAAGACAAATGTCATCCCATAAAACAGAACAATCAGACACAAAAATAATGACATTCTGTGTCTCATGCTTGTGATTGACTTATGAAACATGAAGTACAAATACGTGTCTGTGTGTATTGGGAAGGAAGGAAACCATGAATAAGATATAAAACTTTACTTATAAAAGTATAAATTTTGTTATGTTGCATGTTAAACTGCTTTAAATTACTTTTTTCCCCACATCAATCTACACTCCAACAGAATTGTTACAACATCGTCAATTTATTAAAAAAATAAATAAATAAATAAACGGAAAAAAAGTGCATTGCATAAGTATTCATACCCTTAACTCAATACTTGGCTGAAGCAACTTTACAGCCCTCAGATAATTTTTGGGTATGATGGGACAAGCTTTGCTCATCAGCATTTGGCAATTATCTGCCATTCTTCTCCTCATCTATTCACGTATCAAGCTCTGTCATGTTTGATGGGGTCAGATGCACATTTTCAGGTTTCTCCAGAAATATTTGATTGGGTTCAAGCTCAGGCTGTGGCTGGGCCACTCAAGGACATTCACTGAGTTGTCTATAAGCCACTCTTACTATGTGCTTAGGGTCACTGTCCTGTTGGAAGGTGAACCTTCTGCCCAGTCTGAGGTTGTGAATGCTCTGGACTGGGTTTTCATTAAGGCTATCTCAATATTTTGGTGCATTGAGCTTTTCTTCTTCTCTGACGAGTCCCTCAGTCCCTGCTGCTGAAAAACAGCTCCACAGCATGAGGCTGCTTCCAGCACACTTTACTTTTGGGATGGTACTCTGCAGGTGATGAGCAGAGCTGGTTTCCTTCAAACGTGATGCTTAGAATCGAGGTTCATCAGACCAGATAATCTTGTTTCTCAGAGTCTGAGGGTTCTTTAGGTGCTTTTCTGCAAATTCCAAGTGTGTTTTCATATGTCTTCACTGAGGAGAGGATTGAGTTTGGCCACACCACCATAAAGCCCAGATCGGTGGAGTGTTGCAGTGATGTTTGTCCTTCTGTAGGTTTCTCCTATCTCCACATATGATCATGGAGCTCAACTAGAGTGACCATCAGGTTCTTGGTCACCAGTCTAGACAAGGCCCTTCATTACATTTAGTCATTTGGCAGACCAAAGCTCTTCTCCATCAATTGCTTGTTTGGCCAGGAGGCCAGCTCTAAGAAGAATCCTGGTTGTTTCAAACTTCTTCCATTATGGATAATGGAGGCTACATGCTTCTGTGAACCTTCGAATGCAGCAAAATAAAATCTGAACTCTTCCCCAGATGTGTGGCTTGGCATAATCCTGTTCAGTACCGCCACTCCCTATACGCAGAGTACACAGTTTGTGTAGGGCACCAACTCCCATGGGGGCACCATCGCAGTTGCTCAAAAAAAAACAACTTTCGTTCTATATTAACATTAACATATACATATACATAAATAAAAATCTAAACATGAACATATATACACTATATTGCCAAAAGTATTGGGACCCCTTCTAATGAACAGGTTTGACTACTTTAGTAATTTCTACGAGTACAAATCTTAATGTTAAAGCATATAATGATATTCTAGACAATTGAGTGCTTCTAATATTATAGCAACAGTTTGGACTCTTTTCTATTCTAACATGACAATGTCTCTGTGTATAAGACAAGGTTCAAAAAGAAAATGATTGATTGAGTCAGTGTGGAAGAACTTGACTGGTCTGCATAAAACCAAGTCCTAATCCCAGTTTAACACCTCTGGTGTGACTGTAAAAGTAGTCAAACCTGTTCATTAGAAGGGGGCGACCCAATACTTTTGGCAATATAGTGTATATATATATATATATATATAATAATGCATTTTATGGTGAACACAGTAGGCAGTATAAGCACAGGTGACGCACCATTCCCGCATCTGCACTCACGCTCGATCTCACTTCATGTTTGCGGCTGAATACAAATGATCATCATAATTGATGGACAACTAGGCTATACCTGGGAAAAGAGATCAGCGCAGTCCGGTGCAGAGAAAAGAAAAATAAAAAAGCCCAAGTTGAAGCTCGTGCATCACTTTCAGGTAACTATACATTCATAATCCTGTGAAACCTTTCTGGCTGTTGATGTTGTTTAATGTCGGTAACAATTTCTCCACCACCAACAATGCATCTTACTTAATATTCTAGTTTCCATGACTTAAAATGTGTTATATAAAACAACGAAGTGATTGGTTACTTAATAATAATCATACGGTTTCACTGAAAAACACTGTTAAAATACATAATGTAATTCAAAATAAACAATTTACATTATTATAAATGCCTGCAAAGGGCACCGAAGGCCTGGTAATTGCTGCTGTTACACTTACAGGACGATATCAAATCCTTGTTTAATAATGACCAAACATTTAATTTAAATATCCACTTATTTTTTTTATTTTTGGCCACCTTTTTGCGATAGAAATACTACAGCCTCTTTAATTTCTTCAACAAAAACATGTGGACATCACAACTCTTACCAAAATTACCCTAGGTTTTATCGTAGTAAAACTGCTTCATTTTATTTTGTGTGATTTCTGAATGCTTGAGACCATACAACCAATCAGACAACTGTATTAATAAAATCATAGCATTATTGTATTATTTATTAATAATAAAATTTAATTACAATTTATTTATTTACTTTTAAATTTGATTAAAATTCTAGTTTGACCCCTTATAGTAGTTTCTTTCTTTTTTTTCTTTCTTTCTTTCTTTTTTTCGAGGGAGGGGACACAACAATACTATTCTGCTTAGGGCACCCATTTGGCCAGCAGCGGTCTTGATCCTGCCTCTACAGGCAGTTCTTTTGACCTCAGCGCTTGTTTTTTGCTCTGAAATGCATTATGAGCTGTTAGACCGTTTATTGAGACATATGTGCCTTTCCAAATCATACCCATTCAATTTAATTTGCCACAGGTTAACTTCACTTAAAGTGTAGTAACCTACAAGCAATATGAATGCTCCTGAGCTTAATTTCAACTGTCCCAGATAAGGGTATGAGTACTTATGCAATGGAATCATTTAAGTTTTTTATTTTTAATAAATTTGCAAAGATGTTAAAAACCTGTTTTTGCTTTGCATTATGGTGTATGGAGTGTAGATCGATGTGGGAAAAAGCAGTAATTTAAAGCAGTTTAACATAAGGCAGCAACATAACAAAAAAATGAAGGGGTATGAATACATTTTATAGGCACTGTATGATCACAAAAGGATTTTCAGCAATGTACTTTGGCAACAGGAACCAATATCTAGAAATTGCTCTAAACTTGGACTTAAATGATCATTTTGATAAGTGTAATACATTTCTACTTCTGTAAATCTGTAAACTACAAATAAAATGTAAGTTTCAAAAGTGCTCTTGATTCAAATATCATTTCCATTTCCTTCATATACATGAGATGCCAGCACTTATTCCCACATTATATAACGTGAAAGATTGCAAAACACTTATGAGACGTCTCGGTTATGTCTCAATTCTCCAGATACCAGATCTAAATCACGATCGGCTCATGATGGAAAAATCAGATCTTGTTATAGCACTTGCATATCATTGCTCTTTTGTTGATTTTGATTGCTTCCATTGTCTTTGGATAAAAGCGTCTGCTAAATGACTAAATGTAAATGTACTTTAAATTACATGAACTCACACTGAAAAATACTTATAAAGCAGTTAATGTTAATATCAGTGTTTACTAATACATTATTAAAATCAAAGGTTGTATCTTTTAATATTATTTAATTGACCTGAGCTAACATGAACTAACAAAGATGAATAAATTCTGTAAGAAATTAATTGCTCACTGAACGCATTAACTAACATTACCTAATGTGATTTTATTGTGAAGTGTTACTGAAATGTTCTGTGAAATGTTCAAAGCTCATCTCATAAAGAATATAATAACTCTACATCGCAGTCAACAAAGACATCAGATCTGATTTGATCAAGAATCATTTGTTTTACAGGTTTTAAGCAGCTCTTAGTCACAATCATTAAAACTCACACTACACTCTCAGAGGAGTATTACCAGAGTAACAGCACAACACACACAGGTAAAACATCAGCCTCAGCCCGGTAAACCTCAGAACACACTCTTTACATAAAGAGAAATCACTGAGCTTACCTGTCAGGTGTGTTTGTCTTGAAGAAGTTAAACTGAGTGAGTCTGTGTTAAAGCCTGCAGCTACTGCCATTCACCAGACTCCACCCACAGCACACGGGGAGAGAGAGAGAGAGAGAGAGAGAAAGAGAGAGAGAGAGAGAGAGAGAGACAGGGCATTACCTGGGCATCGAGATCTCTGCATCAGGGGGATTCAGTCTAGCAGTGAAAGCCTTGAATGAGAGGGCCCAGAGGGCATTTTATGCCATAAATTCACAGTTTGGCCAATTAAAACTATCAATTAGAACATGGATTAAATTATATCACGCAATCATTAGACCAATTCTACTGTACGGCTGTGAAATTTGGGGACCAATATTAAAGTTTGAAAATTGGGATAAAGTTTAATAGAAAGAACATAATTGGAATTTGCAAAAAAAAACATTCTAAGGGTAAACAGAGGCACTTCTAACAATGCCTGCAGGGGTGAACTGGGCTTATACACCTTACACATCGAAATAAAAAACAAGAGCTGTTCAATTCTGGTATCACCTGAGTCAATCTGACACTGAATCTATTCAATGCCAATGAATCCCCCACAGTGTCTCATCCTCTAAATACACTCGTGCTTAAACTAAGAAATGAAACTCAAGTTGAGTCTAACTCCAACCACAACTACAACCCCAACATTCATAAAGAAATTGACAAAAATCTAAAAATATAATTATGACGAAAAAAGAAGGAATTTGACCTCCAAACCAAACTCCTGTGTTATTCGGCGCTAAACAGAACCAGTAAATTGGTAAATTACTTATCAATCAAACAATTAAAAGAAGAAAGACAAATCCTTTCAAAATATCGACTCAGCGACCATGACTTAGAAATAGAGAAAGGAAGACATTAAAAATCCTGGATACCAAGAGAACAACGATTATGTAAACACTGCAACTTAAATCAAATAGAGGATGAGAAACACTTTCTTCTTGTCTGCCCCAAATACACCACTACAGGGCAAAAATTCTTTCCACAATTTGAAGTATTGAATTGTTCATGTTTTTCTCTGGATGACTCAGTGAAACTATGCTATATACTCAGAGAGGATGAGATGGCAATCAAACTAGCTGGAAAATATGTATAAACCATACATGGTTAATTCATTGTATCCATTTGCTTTATTTGACATTCTTCATTGTATATAATTGTAATTATTATAATTAATATTACATATACTCTCTGCTGTTGTTATTTTAATTTTATTGTATTTATTTGCTCTCATTTATTACTCATTTATTGTCTCCTTTTTTACTTTGGTTGGTGTAACTATATTCTGTATTTTACACATCTAAAATGCTTAGGCAAGACTGTAACACAAATGTCATGCCAATAAAACAACTTGAACTTGAACTTGAGAGAGACAGAGACAGAGAGAGAGAGACATTAGAGACCACTATTACCCCAAAATTAATCAAATATTTCCCCAATTTAACATTTGTAGCCCAAACCAAAAACTTTGTTTCATTATTGACTTTGTATTCATTATTTCAAATATAGCTGCAACATTCGTAGCATCGTGCCATCACCTGAGGAACAAACACAATCAAGAAACAAACAACCAATAGACACACTCACAGGCCATAACTAAAATACTGTTACACATGTACATAATGTTACAATTCTAAGTCCAGTAGTTGCTACATGACTTCTGTATTATAATAATATTTTTTTTCCCTATACGTATCTGTGTATATATGACATTTCCATATTAGTTATATATTACATATTAGTTATAATATGTAAATAAATGTCCAGATGTTCTAAACCATTCTCTTTGTTGTCTTAATGATTTGACAATACAAAATGTATTTTTTGTCATGCCAATAAAGTAAGGGTGGCATGGTACACAGATGTCACAGTTCGGTACGTACCTCGGTTCGGGGGTCACAGTTCGATACGATTTCGGTACAATAGGGGAAAAAATAAATCTACTATGCTCTGTTTCTTTTCATTTATTTTGAACAGACAGTAGTGCAAATTACAATTTTTTCCATCTAGATGTGAAAATACTAAATATTATTACGTTATATATATAAAATCTGTTTTGTTTTCATTGTGAGTGTACACAAATAAAAGCAGACCTTTATACAGTGATTATTAATACGACAATAAGTGTTTAAAGTTGATTCTGCTGGTATAAGGAAACAGTTGAAGTGATGATTGCGCTGGAGCGCACACACACACACACACACACACACACACACACACACAAAACACACATCAGTTCCAGCATTGCTAACTTGACAGCGCAGTTGGTACTTTATCAAAATAAAATACAGTGAACCAAACATCAGCGAGCCCGCCTCTGTGTCACCGCTGGAATGCGACTGAAGTACAAAGCCTATAATTTACATAATAAATAATAGTTTAGCATTCAGATACGTTACATCGCAAATATGGAAATATTATGGAATATTTGGATTTGTGCTGAATGAGAGAGGTAGGATACACGAGCACAAAGCTCCATTTCGCAAACAATTGAGTGCGCAAGCCTTTAAAGTAAGCTCCTTTGTCAGTCTATGTGAGAGATGCGTTCAGAATCAGCACATGGTCACTGTCTTGTGGGCTTTGTTTTCAAGTGCGCAACTCATGGCATTCACTGTTCTTCTGCTGGCGGTTATCAAACAGCATTGCATTACTGCGGGTGCCCCCTTCTGGATTGGGGGTGAATTGCCTGTATTCGTCGTAAGGCCTCATGCACCGAATCGAGATGTCCGTACCGTGACGGTTCGGTACGAATACATGTATCGTGCCACCCCTACAATAAAGCTATTTGAATTGAATTGAATTGAATTGAATTGAGACAGAGAGAGACTGAGAGAGATTTTTTTATAATAAACTTTATTCAGTCATAATAGAGACATAAATATTTCAACTCCACACAAAATCAAATATTAACTTCTCCACCACCACCATACAAAAAATAGAATTATAACACCAGTGTAGTTTAAATACTTAAATTCCACAACAAATTCTTGACTTAACAAATGCCCTAAATAAAGATGTAATCTCTTGACCACACCTGTTTTCCATTCTGTTTTTCCTTGTTTTATGAATTACAAGCTTTGCCTGTCTGAACAGAAAATTGAGCAACTGCCATTTCATCTTTTGTTTTTGATTGTACCCTGCCCCCAAAATGAAAACATCCGGTGTAAACTTTTCCCCACATTTACCACATAACAAATCCAATAAATTAAAAAGCATTTGAAGCCTTACACACTCTAAAAAACAATGAAAAATAGTTTATCTAGATCCACAAAACACACATTTATCATCAGCGTTTAGATTAATGACTGAAACAAATGCATTAACAGCCAAAGCCCCATGTAATATTCTCCATTGTATGTCACCAGATCGCTTTATCAATGGTTGTTTGTACAGCACTCTCCACACTGGCTTCATTTCCTCATTCAACCCGAGTTTATTCCTCCATACTCTATCAACCCTCCCATTTAATGTTCCCTTATTAAAAACCTTAGCAAAGCATTTATACATCACTTTCCCTTTCACTTGACCCAACTCTAAATTTTTCAATCTATTAAAATCCAACAAAAGACCTGACATTTCTTTTAAATCTGGTGTAATCCCAAGTTTTGGAAATGGATCTGCTATATCCAGAGTCACTCTTCCATTCTTAAAATCCTTTATTCATGACAATTCCTCATTTGTCAGCCTAGTTTTCTACATATTCACCATGAGTTGTGTGTGACGAGTTGACCTCTAACCCAAGAAAGCGGCGACTCCATTTATGTCGCTCAGCTCAGGTCCGGCCACATTAACTAAACGCTTCAATGTCACAAACTTAGAAGCACACAGTATCTGCGTAAATCCTGGAACATTCCCACCAGCAATGTCCATGCGCGCTCCTTTGATGAGAGGCTTCTCTAGCAAGCAATGCGAAGAGTTAGTCGTCTCCAGCCTGCAAACATTTAAAAAGTCCACACACTTTAAAAAGTTTACAGTAAAATTGAGGCAGCCCAGCCAGATGTAGTTGTTTAACATCCATTAGGAACAGTGCCACATCCAGTCCAAGTCCATCCACTGTATGTAAAATTACTTTTGCCATCCTTCTTCACACCAGATCCATGGGGCCAGTCAGGAATTTCTGAATGAACTGCAAACGAAAAGTTGCATGTCTGCTTGGCAGGTGCACCAAACCTTGTCCCCCATCTTCTTTTGGAAGAAATAGAACACTTTGAGGAACCCAATGTAAACTGTCCCAAAAAAAAAAAAAAAACTCACTAGAATCGTCTGTAATCGAGACAACAGTCCAGCAGGCAGATCCACACATGATAATCTATACCACAATGTTGAAGCAACCAAATTATTGCCTATTAAAACTCTCCCTCTAAATGACAGTGTTACAGATCGGCCAGGCTCCACCACCAATCCACCACTCCGATCACTGTCACCTGAGTACTAATTCAAGCCACCTGCACCTCATCAGCACCAATCATCACAGCACTACTTAAGCACACACCTCATTCCAGTCAGTTGTCCGATCTCGCTTACACGAAGTGGATTCACCAAGCTATGTGCTACTACTTACCTGTTGTTTACCCTGTGGACTACTTACCTCCTGTGCCTCTCCTTCATAGATCCCCTGTGTTGTCCCTGGCTGTCGTTCTCCGACCAAGCGTCCTCTACTCCGCTGTCATCCTGAGGTGTGTGCTGCTCCACTCCATCCACGAGTTCCTGGCAAGACAAGATACCTCTCAGTATATCCTTTCAACCACCGATCAAGTATCAAGTTTCTACTCACCTCCATCTACTGCCATAGACTCTGCTGAATCAATAAATAACATCTACCTGTTTTACAAACCTCTGTGTCCCGTCTACTTCCGTAACAGAAGATCGGACCAACACCGACAGAGTGATTCAGCATGAGCCAACCGGACCCATTCCAGGAACTCGTGGATCATCTCCGACGGGTTCTCACTCCAGCACCGCCACCAACACCGCCAATCACTTCCGTATCCACCACCACTTCTTCTTCATCTACTGTCATCGTCAGTCCCATGGCCAGACCAGCGCCCTACTCTGGGGTGGCGGAGGAGTGCAATGGGTTCCTTCTTCAATGTTCCCTTTCCATTGAAATGCAACCTTATCTGTACCCTACTGAAAGATCCAAGATCGCTCTATTAGTCTCTCTACTCTCCGGCAAGGCATTGCAATGGGCCGAAACCATCCTAGCTCAGGCTGGTAATGTCACTCAATCTTTTAATAATTTTGTTACTCATTTCAGAGAGGTGTTTGGGAAACCCGCTGGGGACTCATCGACCAGCGATCAGCTGTATCATCTCCGACAAGGCTCTCAGACCATCAATGAATATGCCCTCAGATTCAGAACCCTAGCTGCTGCCAGCGGGTGGAATGAGCAAGCTCTGATTACCACCTACCGTCAGGGATTAGAGCCCCGATTGCACCTTCAACTCTCCAGTTATGACGACCACGGAGGATTAGAAGACCTCATCCAACACTCCATCCGATGCTCCTGCCGCATGCAATCATGTTTTAAGGAACAAAACCTTACGTCTCGTTGCACTCCTCCACAATGCCACCCAGAGGCGAACCATCCTCCAGAACCAGTCTCTGAACCGATGATGACCGACAACATGAGGTTATCACCCGCTGAGCGGCAGAGGCGACTTGCCAATGGTTTATGCCTGTATTGTGGAAATGGGGGGCATGTCAGATCTACATGCCCCATTCGACCTCCAAGATTTTCGGTGAGTGCTATTCAACCCATTCCTCAAAATATGAAGCCTCTCTCTATCGAGATAACGCTTATTGCACCTGATACCTCTGTTTCAGTCAATGCCCTCCTTGACACGGGATCCGCGGGAAATTTCATATCAAGGAGCCTCTGCCGCCAACTCAAGATCCCCACAACAATCAACTCAAAGATTTACCAAGTCCAATCCGTAACAGGGAGGCCGCTCAGTCGTCATAACATCAGACATTCGGCTGGTCCATTACATCTACGAGTAGGCCTTCTTCATGAAGAGGAGATCAGTTTACTGGTTCTGGAGGAAACCACCTCGGACATCATTCTGGGTCGCCCCTGGTTCGCTCTTCATGAACCCCAAGTATCCTGGCGCACGGGAGACGTCCTGAAGTGGGGTAACCAGTGCTTTCCAGGGTGTTTTCCGAATATGGTCCTACCTCCAACGCCGACCAACCAGCTCCTGTCCCTGAATTCCACCACCATCGAGAGCCCCCTGGAGAAGCGATCCGTCGACATACCTACATGTTATACCCACTTCAGTGACGTCTTCTGCCCGAAGAAGGCCTCCCAATTACCTCCTCATCGGCCATGGGACTGCGCGATAGACCTACTACCGGGTGAGTCAGTGCCCAAGGGAAAGATCTATCCACTATCACTCCCAGAACAGAAGGCCATGGAGGAGTACATTGAAGAGGCACTTGAACAGGGTTACATCCGCCCTTCCACATCCCCTGCTGCTTCAAGCTTCTTTTTTGTGGCTAAGAAGGACGGAGGCTTGCGGCCTTGTATAGATTACCGGGCACTCAACAACATTACAGTAAAATTCCGTTATCCCCTTCCTCTCGTCCCAGCAGCTCTGGAACATCTCCGTGGTGCCACCATCTTCACCAAACTAGACCTCCGCAGCGCATACAACCTCATTCGGATACGTGAGGGGGACGAGTGGAAGACAGCCTTCGTGACCCCTACTGGCCACTACGAATATCTCGTCATGCCGTATGGCCTAGTCAACGCCCCTTCCGTATTCCAAGACTTTATGCATGAGGTGCTCCGAGAGTTTCTCCACCGCTTCGTCCTGGTATATATCGATGACATCCTCATTTACTCTCGGAGCCTGGCCGAACATCGCCACCACGTTGCGGAGGTCCTCCAACGTCTACGTCAGTTCCAACTCTTCCTCAAAGCAGAAAAATGCTCCTTCCATCATCCCTCAGTACAATTTCTGGGCTATCAAATTGACAGCAGTGGCATCCGGACGGACGAGGGGAAGGTGGAGGCCATCAAGACCTGGCCAACCCCATCAACCATAAAGGAACTTCAAAGATTCCTAGGATTTGCAAACTTCTACCGTCGCTTCATCCTGAACTACAGTACTCTCACCAGTCCCCTTACTAACCTTCTCCGAAGCAAGCCCAAGTCTCTGTCCTGGTCTCCAGCAGCCGCCGAAGCCTTTGACAGGTTGAAAGAAGCTTTTACTCAAGCTCCAATCCTCGTACATCCTGATCCTACGAAGGCATTCATTGTCGAAGTTGATGCTTCCACTACGGGGGTTGGAGCTGTGCTTTCCCAGCAGCAGGGGAACCCCATGAGACTCCATCCATGCGCCTTCTTCTCACGGAAACTCAGCCCGGCGGAGCGTAACTATGACATCGGCAACAGGGAGCTCCTCGCCATCAAGCTGGCCCTTGAAGAGTGGAGGCATTGGCTGGAGGGAGCTCAACATCCGTTCACGGTACTTACGGATCACAAGAACTTACAATATCTGAGGGAGGCAAAGAGGCTAAATCCACGTCAGGCACGCTGGGCGTTATTCTTCACTCGTTTCAATTTCTCCATCTCCTATCGTCCTGGGCCCAGGAATGTTAAGGCAGAAGCTCTGTCGCGCCTTTACGCCCCAGAAGAAGAGGAAGAACCACCCGATCCCATTATCCCGGAAGACCTGTTTGTCAGCCCCATCCAGTGGAACCCTGATACTGCTCCTCCTCCCAATGTCTCTACGGCCACTCCGCCGGGCTGCCCACCAGGTGCACAGTATGTCACACGTACCCAACGTACCCCTCTCATTCACTCTGTACACTCTTCACTGGGCACTGGCCACCCTGGGGCCAACGTAACCCTCTCGCTGCTTAAAGACCGCTTCTGGTGGCCAAATATGGCAAGGGATGTGAGAAGGTTCGTCCAGGGGTGTAAGGAATGTGCCATATCCAAGAGCTCTCGCCATCTACCATCAGGCAAACTCCTCCCGCTACCCGTTCCCAACCGGCCGTGGTCACACCTAGGGGTAGACTTTGTCACGGACCTACCAGCCTCTGATGGGAACACATGTATCCTGGTGATTGTGGATAGGTTCTCCAAATCCTGCCGATTGATTCCCCTCAAGAACCTCCCTACGGCTATGACGACGGCCGAACTAATGTTTAATCATGTCTTCAGATATTTCGGAATCCCTGAGGATATTGTGTCCGACCGAGGTCCTCAGTTAATTTCCCATGTGTGGCGAAACTTCTTCAAACTCCTAGGTGTGACCGTAAGTCTATCTTCTGGATACCACCCTCAGACGAATGGGCAGAC
Source organism: Schizothorax lantsangensis (assembly GCA_027422415.1). Classification (NCBI taxonomy): domain Eukaryota; kingdom Metazoa; phylum Chordata; class Actinopteri; order Cypriniformes; family Cyprinidae; genus Schizothorax; species Schizothorax lantsangensis. Next base: position 45,508,775 of record CM049841.1, read on the forward strand.
GGAGAGGAAGATCCAGGAGATTGGACGCTTCCTACGAACCTTCTGTCACGGCCACCAGGACTCTTGGAACCAGTTCATTGGCTGGGCCGAGTACGCCCAGAACTCCCTTCGACAGTCATCCACTGGACTCACTCCCTTCCAGTGCGTGCTCGGTTTCTAGCCACCCATGTTTCCCTGGACTGGAGAGCCGTCTGACGTCCCTTCAGTGGATTACTGGTTCCGAGAGAGCGAGAGGGTCTGGGATGAAGCACACCATCACCTTCAGCGAGCACTTCGCAGGCGCAAGATGACAGCAGACCTTCGGAGGTCTGAAGCTCCCCTCTATCAGCCGGGACAGAAGGTCTGGCTGTCAACAAGGGACATCCGGTTGCGCCTGCCCTGCAAGAAGCTCACTCCCAGATACGTTGGTCCCTTCACCATTCAGAGGCAAATCAACCCGGTCACTTACCAACTCCACTTATCTGCACAGTATAGGATTCACCCCACTTTCCATGTATCCCTCCTTAAACCTTATCATTCTCCTGTCTCCACAGAGCATGGTCCGAGTGCAGAACCCCCTCTCCCACTAGTCGTGGAGGATGGTGCCATCTACAAGGTCAGAACAATCCTGGATTCCCGACGTCGTGGTGGTCTGCTGGAATACCTCGTGGATTGGGAAGGTTACGGCCCCGAGGAGAGGTCATGGGTTCCCAAGGATGACATTCTGGATCCAACGCTCATCGAAGATTTCCACACTAGCTTCCCTGATCGACCTGCACCCAGAGCCAGAGGTAGACCACCACGCCGTCGGTTCTCTCGGCCCTCTGGAGCGGGCCGTGGAGAGGGGGGTAATGTTACAGATCGGCCAGGCTCCACCACCAATCCACCACTCCGATCACTGTCACCTGAGTACTAATTCAAGCCACCTGCACCTCATCAGCACCAATCATCACAGCACTACTTAAGCACACACCTCATTCCAGTCAGTTGTCCGATCTCGCTTACACGAAGTGGACTCACCAAGCTATGTGCTACTACTTACCTGTTGTTTACCCTGTGGACTACTTACCTCCTGTGCCTCTCCTTCATAGATCCCCTGTGTTGTCCCTGGCTGTCGTTCTCCGACCAAGCGTCCTCTACTCCGCTGTCATCCTGAGGTGTGTGCTGCTCCACTCCATCCACGAGTTCCTGGCAAGACAAGATACCTCTCAGTATATCCTTTCAACCACCGTTCAAGTATCAAGTTTCTACTCACCTCCATCTACTGCCATAGACTCTGCTGAATCAATAAATAACATCTACCTGTTTTACAAACCTCTGTGTCCCGTCTACTTCCGTAACAGACAGTTGTGAATGAATCCATTTCCATTTCTTTAATTTTCCTTCTACTTTTTCAATCACCCCTTCTCAGTTATTTTGTTGGGTATTTGAATCCCCAAGATATACTCCTAGATATCATCCCACCAGGTAATTTTGGTCCTCCCATTTTCCAACAGCCAGTGCTTCACTCTTCTGCCAATTAACTTTTGCAGCCAAAATTTTTCCAAAATCACTGACAGTACAAACCAGCTGGTTAATGTCTTGTTGCCATTTTACCATAAGCACTACATCATCAGCATAAGCTGAAATTTGATGTTGTATATCGTGATACAATAATAAACCCTTAATCATAGACCTTAACTTATTCAGCAAAGGTTCAATAGCTAAAGAGTAAAGCATACCAGACAGTGCACAGCCTTGTCTGATCCCTCTGCTAACTTTAAAAGGGACACTCAAACCACCATTGATTTTCAGTAAACTCTCAGTGTCCTGGTACAACACTTTTATCATACCAATAAAACCAGAGCTAAAATTAAAGGCCTCTAGGGTATCCCATAGGTACTGATGTTCAGCTCTATCGGATGCTTTATCTTGATCAATAGAAATAAACCCCAAGTTTACCCCTAAAAGACTTGAGACACTTAAAACATCCCGTATGAGACAGACATTATCTGTGATTGACCTGCAAGGCACACAATACGTCTGGTCAAGATGAATGACCTGCCCCATCACCTTTCTCAGTCTATTAGCCAGAGTCTTAGAAAGGATCTTGAGGTCAGAACATAGCAGACTCACAGGTCGCCAGTTCTTGATCTCCTGCAGGTCACCTTTTTTAGGTAGCAATGTGATCACTGCTCTCCTGCAGCTCAGAGGCAAAGAGCCATCAGCCAAACTTTCATTGTTTGAGTCCATCTATCCCAGGAGTTTTAAATGTCTCAATGTGTCCTCCCTCCCCAGTAGCCTCCATTATTTCAGATTAAAGTTTTCCCATTAATCTAGTGATGTCCCGAGAGACACTGAAAGTATACTGCTGACAAAGTACTTTCACTTCAACCTTTCCACAGTCCCACCACTGGTGTAAATTTTTAAAACACCACTTTCTTAATTTAAAATTATTCCAGAAAGAAACAAAGACATCTCTAAAATTCACATCACTGAACAAGGAAGTGTTAAAATGCCAGTATGCACTCTTTGGCTTCACATTGGCTATAAACACATTATTATTAAGACAATGATCAGAAAAACCAGTTGGTATAATAAAACAGCTTTTCACAACATCACAATGATGCTGAAAACAATAAAACCTATTCAACCTAGCGAACGAAATAAAATTGTCTCTATTATGTGCCCATGTGTATTGTCTTACATCATTATTTAGATAGCTCCACACATCACATAAACTATGTGTTTCAATCAACTCCTTTAAAGTAAGACTTGAAGCAGTGTGAGGTTCCATATGATTCCTGTCCAGTCTGCAATTCTCTGTACAATCAAAATCCCTACCCAAGAACAGAACATAACCAGAACTACAATTCTGCAGTATTGCATTTACAAAGCATTCTTAGCAAAGAGGATAGCCACCCCTCCTCTAGTGGAGCTCATGTGAGCAAACACTTTTTCCAGTCAATTTCATTAAAACAATCACTGTGAGTTTCTTGGACATACATTACATCAATATTCTTTTGTTTGATGAGCTCAAACAGCAGTGCTCTTTTATACATATCTCGGGCACCATTCATGCACGCCTAACATGCCCTTCTTGCCCACAGCCAAAACATTTCATAGTATCAGACAGTGCAAAAACAACATAATCAAAACCATCAACTCTATATTTAAAAGACAAGTTCAGTTCATCCAAGTCGCTCTTTAAGATCATATACTGTATAATTACCGTCTGAAACACACTACATGCTTAAGCAAGGGCGATTTACAACCCAATGGAATCCTTTTGATTTGAGATACGATTTGGCCATGTCTAGACAATTCATTAATCAAGAGCTCATTTTTAATAAAAGGTGGCACATTGGACAATGTTATCTTTTTTGCTGGCTGAACCAGTGGTAATACCGGGGTAAAGGTGTCCTGAATTACTACTCTGCTCTGAACTACACTGTTAACTTTCTCAATGGTATCAAGGAAGATAACAACACACAGACAGACAGATAACAGGTAACAGCGAAACATCTGGCCTATTAATTAACAAGTTAGTTAGCTAGTTAGTTAGTTAGCTTCTTTATTGTCCACATGTGGAAATCTGTCTTGGCTTCACAAAACACCATAACAAATCCAACACAATAAAAACAATTTTGCACAAGAACAATAATAATAATAATCTAAAAATAAGATTAGACTCAACATTTCACTTTAGCATACACACACACACACACACACACACACACACACACATACACATATGTACCTTCCCATGTGTACATATATATGGATAAATTAATATTCATGAAATAACAAGAGAACAAGAAACACCTCTAAATCACAAAAGAAAATGGAATTGGAATTGAAAGAAATGAGAAACTGCACGGCAGAATATGTGATAGGATGTCCTGGAATGAGGAAGTATTTCACTAAATCCTTATTTATTAACCACTCGCAGGCCGGTTTAACCAGCTACAGAACGCTGTGTGGAAATGAAGCCGATGCTTTCAGAGCTTCTCGTGTTCTGTGAAACAGACTCGTTCACATTGCAGCTTCACTTAAAATCTGCTGTAGAGACTCTATCACTGTCTGCACTACTGCGGATATTTCTGAACATTTGTCTGTCCTAAAGTTAGCATAGACTCAAGTATTTACCTACTCAAACAGGACATCAATTAAATAAATGATGAAGAAAGAAACTGCTTCTGTTGGTTTGCTGGTGTTTTCTGCCTCGGGACAAACACAAAGATGCCACTGATTTGCATAAAACACCGCAATCTGAAGAATACAATGCTAATGCTGCTCTCATTTCAGCATTATTACTCCAGTCTTCAGTGTCACATGAACCTTCAGAAATCACTCTAATATGCTGATTTGCTGCTCAAGAAACATTTCTGATTATTATTATTATTATTATTAATATTTAAAACAGTTGAGCAGATTTCTTTCAGGATTATTTGATGAACAGAAAGATCCAAAGATCAGCATTTATCTGAAATAAAAAGCTTTTGTAACAACACGCACCATACCATTCAAAAGCTTGGCATCAGTATAATTTTTGTTGTTGTTGTTTTTGTTTGTTTGGTTTTTTGGGGGGGGGAGAAATTATAGAAATTAATACTTTTATTTAGCAAGGATGCTTTAAATTTATCAAAAGACGATAAAAGATCGTCTAAAGACATTTCTAATGTTACAAAATATTTCTGTTTCAAGTTTCTGTTCTCTTCTGAAGTTTCTATTCATCAAATAAACCTGAAATAAAATCTACTCAGCTGTTTTCAACATAATAATAATAATGATATAAATGTTTTTGAGCAGCAAATCAGCATATTAGAATGATTTCTGAAGATCATGTGACACTGAAGACTGGAGTAATGATGATGAAAATACAGCTTTGATCACAGAAATAAATGACATTTTAAAAATATATTCAAATAGAAAATAGTAGTCTTAAACAGTAAAATATTTAAAAATGTTATTGTTTTTTGCTGTACTTTGGATCAAATAAATGCAGGCTTGGTAAGCAGAAGAGACTTCTTTAACCTGTTAACATGCACCAGGACGCCTGCGCACTGAAAGCTCTTTGTTTGAACGTGATCGTTTGTGAATAGATTAGATGAAATGGGACAAAGTTAATTTTGACAAACTATATATCATTCCAAAGGTCTAAGCCTCAAGCATCGACGACAGATCGCTGCTTTTCGATAGAAAGCTTATAAGGAATGTATTTGCTAAATTTGTGTAAGCAGTACACATCAAAACATTTATAAAAAAAAAACACAGTACATACCAGATTCATCCTGATAACGACACTCAAACGTATCCACTGCTGTAAATCCCGGGTTTAATTTGAGAGGTAAGGGTCCACTGAACAACATTCCATCAAGAACTTTTACTCCAAAGAAACAATAACGTTGTAATTTGGATCGTTATTGATTTGTTTCAGTTTCATTTCTTCAGGGAGAGTTATTGTTTGTGTCCGTTATGGAATAAATTACGCTCAAAAACAGCGTCTTGGTGGTAAAAACAACAACACAGTTTTGTAGCTTACAGTCTCACAGACAGAATGAGACCATCCAAAAAAAAAAAAGTTAAAGATACGTGGAAGATTGTTTATTTGAATTCTGGCGCTCCCTCGTGAGGGCGCGTGACGCACGCTGTGACGCACCTGTCATCTGATGGGGCATAACTTAGCGATCGCCTTTTTTGCTAAATAAACCTTTTATTTTCTTTTTTTCAACATTTTTTATTTATGTGTGTGCGTGTAATGTGTGTAACATGGCTGTATCTGCATGATTACCATCTATATGAACGCACATCAGCGTGTAATTACCAACTATATGACTGCTATCAGAATGCTGTCAATGACCGGCTATTATTGATGATATGGCCCATCTGTATGATTATCATCTGTATGGACGCACATCAGCGTATGATTACTGATTGCAATCAGTGTGAATGTCTGGCAATATCAGTTTATGTCTGGCAGTGCAGAGTATTGAGTATGCTTTGTATGCTACTATACAAAGCAAATTCTTATTTTTTTCTTCTTTTTTATTACTCAAATTATTCTTATTGTATTTTTAGTGCTAAAATAAATCACTAATATGATGTATAAAATTCTGTCTATTATTATATAATTGAAAAAACTATGTATAATGACAAATAGTTTGTGGAATTCTTCAATACATCTAGTGGTAATTTTCATTAAACGGGGTGGGGGGGGGGTATCTGGAAATATTATCACAAAAATGATTTCAGGAATCTCATTTTTCATGGTATCTTCTTCAAATTTGAAATATAAACTCATTAGACATGTGACTTTCAACCCATTACTTTTCTGGATTGCTCCTGGACTTATTTCATGTATTTGTTTATGAAATAAAAAAAACATTCAGTGTGGTAAAACATTTTTCAAGGCACTTCAGTGTCTATAACTTTTTATTTTTTTGAGCATTATCAACTCTGGATGATGCATTGTAAAGCCTAGAGTGTCTTCTTTCCAAATATACATAAATTGTGTGTGTAGAACATTATTGTCAGGAAATGTTACCATTTTAATTTAGGTAGGTCATTTTCAGCTGTGAGGCCCAAAATGGGGGTGCAGGTTAACAGGTTAAAAAACATTCAAAATCTTACTGTTCAAAACTTTTGACTGCTAGAGTATTGCAATTTGAGGTTAACCTTGTCAAGAAAAGTTGGTTGTCCAGGCAAAACCTGCCATTGAAATGACGAGTCAAAATCTCATCTCATCTCTTTCTCTGTCACTATAGAGAAGACAGCTTCGGTTGATATTTCTGCATGTTGCAGAAGCTTTCATCTCAAGCGTCGTATGTTGCATTCAGGGTGTGTTTTCATAGCTTTAGGCCAGTGCTCAAGTTATTTTCTCACAGTGTTTCCTGATTGGTGTGAGTCAACAATCTTCTGGCATGCACCATTACCACAATCTCAGGTTTTACCACAGTCAAATATGATTTTATGAATTTGGCCTGTGTTTCACCTCATATTTATATGTAAGTCATGGTTGATAAAATCAGCTTGTGAGAGTTCTTGAGGATCTTACTCTATGGACTGCAGAAGTTAAAGAGGAAGATGCCGCAGATGCTCGGGAGGAATCACAGAGAAGGACAAAACTGAACGAGAAGAGGAGAAACAGGGATGAAGATGCAAAAATAAACATCTGTACTGAGGTCATGGAGCTGATGCTGAAGATATGAAGATATTTGACATTTGTTGTTTAACTGAACCTGATTAAGAACAGCTGAAAATAGTCTTAATTTCATAATTAATATGTATTTCATTACACAGAATGATTAGCCCAGATCAGCCAGCGGTGAAGCATGATGCAAATTTGAAATCAAAAGAAATTTGACTTCTCTATCTTTATTTCTTTAATTAATTGTTATTGTACATTCATCCATTGAAGATAATGTCCCAACTTCAAATGGATGATTTGACCAACTTTGCAGACTGAACACACTTTGTTACTGAATAATCCATGTAAGCGCTTTAACACACATTTCTTCATTATAATTTACTAAAGATGCTAAAAACACATCTTTAACAACAACAGTTGACCCATTAATACTAGCACTTTCTATTCTATCTCTACTCTATTTTTTTCTATTCATTTAAAATAAATTTTATATTATTAAATTAATATTCTAATTCTATTCTTTAAAAAATAAATAAATAACTCTAGCTTCTCTATTCTTTTTGTATTCCATCTATTTGTATTCTTTTTATTATTATACAATTAACAAAAAGCAAAAAAGGCCTCTAACACTAGCTTCTTTTTCTATTCTATCTGTTTTCTTTTTTATTTATTATATAATAAAAAAAAACCTTGCTATGTGTACTGCGTTAAGCTAACTGAGACTTGTTATAGCACTTGCATATCATTGCTCTTTTGTTGATTTTGATTGCTTCCATTGTCCTCATTTGTAAGTGTCTGTAAATATACTCTGATATGAGCATGAACATGTGGCGCCCTCTTCTGATTCTGCAGCATTTCTGCACAATCATGCATTATGCCTTTTCTTTAGAGAAGGCACCGCACACAGGCCTAGGTTTTCATTGAAATCCTAACAGAAAACTTCCTGTAATTTGTAAAATTATATATATAGTGTCACGGTTCATGGGCTCTCGGTCCCATCCTCGCTCTGTTGTGTGTGTGTGTGTGTGTGTGTGCTGGTGTCTGTGTGTGGGTGTGTCTGATTAAGGCTGATTCGCTCCAGCTGAGGATCATTTACAGGGGCTATATTAGATCCTGTCACGCTGTCTTGTGTTGTCAGATCCTCAGATTGTCTGCCTGTGTCATGGTCAGTGGTTTTCGTCCGTTCCTGCTCCCGTGATTCCTGATCTCTGCCGTTTCCTGGACTCTGAACACTGGACACTTGGCTGCCCATTGCTTCCCTGCGCTACCTGCCCCAACCTACGGAGAGCTCAACCTTGTTTCCTCAGTTTCACCTGTCTGATGTTTTGCAATAAACCATTCTTGTTTCCGCAACTTGAATCCTCCAGTCTTTATTCATGACATATAGTCCTGGCCGGCGTCATTTTGACTCGCCTTCATCTGTTAGCTGAGGTCATATATCCTGAGTCTCAATGTGGCTTCCGACACAAAGCTCTACAACAGACATGATTTTTGCAGTAAGAAAAGTCACAAGAACAGAAGCAGCTTTTATTGATCTGACTAAAGCTTTTGATTCAGTCGACAGAGAAGCTCTTTTACAGTCCTGCTAAAGGCCAGCTGCCCTCCCACCCTTCTATCACTTATTCAATCCTTTCATAGTGGCATGCAAGGTTTAAAGTGACAAAAAGTGAACCCCTTTCTTCCCGCCTTTTGTTGACCACATGCACGGTTACCTCCTGGTTTTAGATAAGCTCAGCTCAGTCATTTCCGGTCAACTGCACAAATCAGCAGTGCTGTAAGGGAGGAGTCCTACAGAAGCTTTCTCTACATAATCCAGTCACAATTTGAAGAAAATTTGTGTTTGTCTAAGAGGGCTGAACATCCACGTATAGTTTCAGGAATGACAAACACGAGTGTAAAATATTAAATTATATTATTCCTGCACTTGCTATGCTTTAGACTTCAGTACAGTGAAAGTACTAAAATTAGTTATAATAGCAATTTTACAACAAATCCAAAAGCAAGACATGAAACACAAACACACAAACACACACGCGCACGCGCACACACACATGCACACGCTCACACACACACAGAGATCTGTGAGTGAACATAGGTATATTGATAATTCGCTCATACATTTATTAGGAATCATAAGAAGCATGTTAATTTTATTGAAGACAATTTTTTTTTTTACAGTAACAGTGAATGTGAAAATAATATTCTACTATTAAGGCAGAAAATAATTTGCTATTCTATCATATTAATTTAACAAAATTGTAATTTCCTTCATTATTGTCAGATAATGCATAAATATTCTTATTAGACAGAAATGTTTTAAATAAGTTTGCAATTTTTTTAATACAATCAAATTAAATAAAAAATAACTTCAATTAAATTAAATTAAAAATAACTTCAGAGCAAATATGATTATAAAGACATAAGAGAGACACAAAAATCAAGTATTGCTAAGTGCTGATATTAATCGAATATTGCTCTCATTCATTTCTCGTGTTACATTATTGATTAGTGATATTGATCTAATGGAGCACTTGTGTTGATTTAACAGATTTCTGCTGATGATTTCATAGATTTATGATTACAGATGTTGTATTATGTATCATGTGAAGGTCAGAAGCCACACGCAGGTCACAAGGAGACACAGGCCTGGACCGAGACGAAGAGCTGATGCAGATCCTGAAACACACACACACACACACATCATTAGTGATCACACAGGGGTCTGATGGTGAGTGAATCAGAGAGAGTGGGTGTGGCTTTACCCTGTGCGGTGACAGTGGCTGCAGCTGATTGGCTGGGAGCCGTTGACTGTGTGCCGCTGCCGCTGCTGTTAGCGGTGCTGTTGTTGTTTTGGACGGTGACAGGGGCGGATGTGCTCGGATCAGCTCGGCCTCCAAGCAGACCCACGTTCAGCGTGTCTAACTGAGATTGTGGCTGTGAGGAGATCCAGGCCTGGACCACAGAGTCGTTCTCGAACACCTTCAGATCGGCCACAGCCGAACCCATGAGAGCGCGCACATCAGACACGCTCAGAGCCTGAAACACACGCGGTACAGTCACACTCACATCCAAACCGAGAGGAACATAAACATATGTGTGTGAGAGAGAGAGAGCGTGTGTTACCGTGACAACAGGTATGCTAAGGCTCCTGAAGGTGCTGATGTCCATAGTGATGTTAGAAGAGGCCAAAGCCCTCACGTCCTCAACCGGAGCGCCACCTACACACACAAACACACACTTTATTATGAAAAAGCAATGCACATGTAAAATCATGGGAACCTCAATAGATCCTTTGGTTAGGTTTCATGTAATAGTGCAAAGGATGATATCCATTCTAGTTTTCTGTCTAAAATGCTTAAAATAATGCTTAAAAAGACAGATGCTCCATTTATGATGCATCATGTCTTAAATGTGAACTACTATATAATGCACATCTGGCTGCTTTCCACATGTTCTTTATGCTGTTTGAGGTTGAATTCAAATCAAATACCATATTATTTCTAAAAAAAACTGAAATGTATGGTTCAGATTTCTCCGTTCATATACAAATCTTTCCACTAGGCTCCAGCGGTGAGCCATTTTAGGAAAAAATACTGCACCCAAACAAAACCTTCCTGAAAGCTCATTTTAAAGATATCAACCTCAAATTTGGAACACATCTTTAGTTTTGTAGCTTTGATTTTCTAGCAACTTTAGATTTAGATATCACACATTTTGTAAAATAAATTTTAAATCTAGTGCAAATCTTAAGTTTTATAAGTAAAGCCTTAAGTCTGTGTTCCAAAGGATGTAAGATTTATGATAGTTTAAGTTGGAAAAGTAATTTTCAGCTCAATTAATAAACAGTGGGACTGACAGTTAACACATTAACACACACTTCTGTTCAAACCCACTGAGTCTACGAGATATATGTGTGTGTGTGTGTGTGTGTGTGTGTGTGTGTGTGTGTGTGTGTGTGTGTGTGTGTGTGTGTGTGTGCGTGCGTGTGTGTGTGTGTGTGTGTGTGTGCGTGTTTGTGGTGTGTGTGTGTGTGTGTGTGTGTGTGTGCGTGCGTGAATGTGTGCATGCGTTAGTGTGTGTGTGTTTGTGGTGTGTGTGTGTGTGTGAGAGAGTGTGTGATTGTGATTGTGTGAGTGTGTGTGTGTGTTTTACCGAGGTAGGGGCTGATGAGGTGGAAGTAAATAGGGCCGTTGCTGTGTTGAGCTCTGAACGAGGAGTTGGCAGTGCTGTACAGAACTGATTTCTGCTCATATGAGCACGAGGACAGATCCAGAACTTCTGCAGTGCTGCGCACAAGGAGAGAGAGGTATGCATGAGTGAAGAGAGCTGGTAAACGAGTGTGTGAGCGAGGGTTTGAGTGTGTTTAATACCTCAGGTCTCCTGCTGTGATGCTCTGAAGTGTTAAGATGTTCAGTGCGCAGATGTTTGAGCCGATGACGTTCAGCTCGTTAGTGCCTAAAGTGTGACCGGCCACACTCAGATACCTGAGGATCACCTCCTTACACACACACACACACACACACACACACAGA